>PVJA010034937.1:0-22200 GCA_004027025.1 Myocastor coypus
TAAAAAAAAAAAGGATCATTCTCATAATTTTTTTTTTGTCTTTTTGAGACAGGGTCTCGCTATGGAGCTCATGCTGACCTTGAGCTCACTTTTGTAGCCCAGGCTGGTCTCGAACTTGCACTGATCCTCCTGTCTCAGCCTCCCAAGCGCTGGGATTAGAGGTATGCACCACCATGTCCAACTCATTCTCATAGATTTTATTCAACATAGTGCTATAAGTTTTTATCCAGAGCTTTAGACAGTCACTTCTCTGCCTTTTGGCTAAGATCAAGTATAGAGCCTTAGACAAGAAAAAAAAAAAAAAAAAAAAAAAAAAAAAAAAAAAAAAAAAAAAAAAAATGTAAGGCATACAAATAGGAAAGGAGGGAGACAAATTATACTTGTTTTCAGATTATTTTATTATATATTTGTTTTCAGATTATTTTATTCTATCTATAGAAACACCTAAAGAACTGAATCTTAACAAAATAGAAACAGGAGCCCGGTGGGATGGCTCAGTGGTCTAAAGCGCCTGCTTGGGGAAGCTTGGGTGGCTTAAGGGACCGCGGTTCGATCCCCGGCACCACATGCTGTGCCAGCCCTGCCCTCAGGGCAGGCTGAGCCGGCCATGAAAATGAGTGACTAAACAAACAAGGGTTCTGAAACAAGAAAAAAATAATAATAAATAAAAAGCAAAATAGAAACAAATTCAATAAAGTAACATGACACAAATAAATATATGTACAAAGTCAGTAGTTGTTCTAAGTACCAATAGCAAATTTCTAAGAGGTAATAAAGCTATATCATTTACAATAGCTATAAAAATGATAAAATACTTAGGAATGAACTTAACAAAGAAAGTGAAAGGCCTCTACAATGAAAATTTTAAAACACCAATGAAAGGGCCTGGCAGGATGGCTCAGTGGTCTAAAGCCCCTGCTTGGGAAAGCTTGGGCGGCTTGAGGGACCGCGGTTTGATCCCCGGCACCACATGCTGCGCCAGCCCTGCCCTCGGGGCGGGCTGAGCCGGATATAAAAGTGAGTGAATAAACAAACAAAGGTTCTGAAACAAGAAAAAAATAAATAAAATAAAAAATTCTTAAAAAAAAATAAAACACCAATGAAAGAAGTTGAAGACATAAAAAGATAGAAAGTCCTCTTACATTTATAGACTGAAGGATCTAATATTGTCAAAATATCCTAACTGCACTACTCAAAGAAATCCAATGAATTAAACCAATCTCCATCAAAATGTCAATGACTTTAGAATTAGAAAAAAAAATCTAAAATTCATATGGAAACATAAAAGGCCCTTCATTGCCAAAGCAATTTTGAGCAAAAAGAACAAAGCCAGAAACATCATAGTTCCTAACTTCAGGACTTATCAATGCATAATAATCAAAACCACATAGTTTGTTATTAAAACAGATACATAGACCAAGAAAACAGAGAAGAAATCTCAGAATTAAACACAGATATTTAAAAGCAACATATTCTTGGGAAAGGTACCAAAAACATACAAGGGAGAAAGGATTGCCTTTGTAATAAAAATCGCTGACAGACTGGGTCTCCACAGAGTCTGGAACTGGACCCCTTGCACTATGAATAAAAAAAAATCTGCTCAAGATGGATCAAAGACCTAAATGTACTAAAATAAACAGAAAGGAGATCTTTTAAGACAGTAGTGAAAAAAAAGACAGTAGTACAGGCCAGCATGGCAATATTAGTGAAACCCATGTCAAAAAACAAACCTGGGCATTTAGTCCCTGATTGGTGAAGATTTTCTTTCTTCTTGTTCTTATTTTTGTAAATGAAAAATTTCTGGGTTTTTATTTAATCATTTTTTAAAAATTGATTTTTAACTGAATGTGTAGTCCAATTTTCCTGTGACTGTTTTTCATCCATAAAAGTGAGATGACGATGAGTGGCAGTACAGAAACACATCCTGGGCAACAAAGAAGGGCAATCTCATTATGGGGTATACAAACACATAAGATTGGTGCTGTGGTTTAGACAGAATGTGGGTGTCTCTGGACTGTTTATGTGCTGGAAGTTCAGTCTCCAATGGGCTTTATTGAGAGGTTATACTACTTTTAATAATGGGGCCAAGTGGGATGTCACCAGATGTCATCCTCGAAAGGGATTAATGCTAGCTTTACTGAGTGAGTTCTATAACAGGTTGTTATAAAAAAGAGATCAACCTTAGTCCCTGAATATGTTTGGCTATCACATCATGTCATATCTCTGTCATGGATACATAGGCATACTGTCACCAAGATGCTATCCACCATAGCAGGATGTAGCCAAAACATACCTGATTAAGCCAAACAGACGCTGGTAGTATGCTCATAAGCTTCCAGAGCTGACAGCTACAGAAACATTTCTGCTAAAGTAACAGAAAATGGACTAAAACAATGGGTTCTTACTAACACACACCAAATACTTCTATCAGTGGCTGTCGAATTGGTTGCCCCTCTCATTAGGAAAGTCAAAGAAGACCTGTTTCTGGAAACTTCCAATGGTACTTCAATAACTTTTTAAAACACTACTACCTTACCACACTGGTAGCTTGAATCTTCCGGATAACATTGCTACTTTATGAGATAGGCTACCAGAAACTTCTGCAGAGCAGTGTCAGGTTTGGATATCAACTCATTAGTCGACACACAGCTTTTAATCTTCGATGGTGTCATAAAAGGTCAATTGAAAAACATCCATCAAATGACAATAAAAAGGTAGGAAATGTCACAGGAGACCTGAACATTTTAAAAGTGTCCATTGTTTTCCTGCCTTGATGTAGTTTTACATGTGGATTTGTCTTCCATAAAAGAGGAGATAAGCATGCAATTAATCAAGGACACAAATGAAAAGCCATGCTGTCCAGCTTTATTTCATTAGGAAACCATTTCCAGCATTTTCTTATTTCAGCAATGCTAACACATGTTGAAAGGAATTAGAACAAGAAAGGTAAGATCTTTAGGGGCATACTCCTCATCTTTATTCTGAGGTAGTAAAAATAGTAACTATTTAAATTGGTTCCAAAGCACGAGTTTGTAGGGTCGATGTGCCTGCACTGTAAGTTGCAGTTTCGATAAGCTATGAATTACTCTGAGCTAGCACACTGGAAAAAGGCAGAAATCTATACATATCCAAACTTTTTACTGTTAAAAATGTTTATAATAGAACAGTCTGAACAGTGTGTAAATATTAGAGGGAAATTAACTCTTCTACTTGAAAATTGTTACTATTGCTATTCAGCATCTAAATACTCATCTGTGTCTGATAAATTCCCATCTTAGGAAGTGTGTTCACACAGTAAATCCTAACGTCTATCACCAAAACTGAAGTTACCAGGAACTCAGCCTCATAGCATCAGGTGCAATTAACAACCTTGTCTTCATCTCATAGATATACCCACTATTGATTGTAAAAGTGGCAAAGTAGAGGACCAGGATAGAAGGGATTTGTTTCCTACAGCAGATTATCCAGTACTGAGTAACAGCAATGCCATAATGCCACAGTAGAGCTACAAATTCAGTGCTCAGTGCCAGTGGCAGTGTCCTTATCAGATTGTCCTTCTATAGTTTTGGATGCTAACATCATATGATTTGGGCTGCTTTCAGTGGTAACAGTAGAATTTTGTCTTACTAGTATTTCTGTGAGTTACCAAATATGTTTACAATCGATTTCTAGTTAAATCAAGGTATGTTGCCTCATTTTTCTTCTGAAATCCTAAGTGATACAGGAATGGTTTTAGGGAATGAAGTCCCAGAAAAAAAGTAAGGAGTCTGAAGTCGATTACCTGGATGAGATCTAACTAGTAGTAGTGAAAGATGAGGTTATGGGATATTGCCAGGGAGGTACAGGACCACTCAGGAAGACGAAAGGTAGAACAGTTGACATTATTTTCCAGTAAGGACATCAAACTCAGCACTACTGACATTCAGGGCCATGCCACCCTTTGTTGTGGGGCTGTTCCAGGTATGGAAGGATGACTCCATGCCTGGCCTCACACATGAACTGTTATGAGAAGATGTCCTCTAGGGGAAAACTGCCTGTGCTTCAAAACTACTGCCATGAAGGCCATGAGAAATTGGCTGATTTGAGAGACTGGAGTGGGTATTTTCGTGAAGTACAATGACAATTAATGCTTATCTTTTCAGTCCAAGAAAGAGAAAACCAAAGACTACATCTGACTTCCCAGAAAGACTCTTCTACTTATGTCTTCAAGGCTGTGAGAGCCAGACACTGTCTTGAAATTGAATTCTGTTTCCAAGCCAGCAGAGCCAGTTGTACTCAATTGACTGCAAACTGAAAAGCTACACAGAACTCACAGGAAACCTCTCTTGAGAGAGCTATTGCTGTAGCTGCTGGGCAGTGCCTGCACATATTCTTCAACTGTCCAGCATCATCAAATTGCTTCAGCTGGAAAGAGGTGTCCTGTTCAAGGCCATGCCTTGCTTCCAGGGAAAGCCTATATCCACTGACCAGTAGATGGTACAGGACTGTGGGTACCTGGTGCTTTGCTTCAATCTCAAGACAGCTCTGAAGGGTTGCCCCAGCTTCTAGGCCAGTGATAGCAAACGTTTTGGAGTTTTCAATGATGAGAACCAGACCGCTGCAGCATGCGCGCCATAGGTCTGCCCCCACTATTCTAGACTCGTTGTGATTCAGGTAAGGCCTTGAGATTGCATTGCAGCCAGAGACTAAATCAGTAAATGGGCTCTCAACAGAGGGGAAACCTTGATGTACAGTATTTGTCAATTTCCATACAAGCTAACTAACCCACTATGTTTCATACTCTTTCTCCAGCTCCTTCTGTCCCCCCCTTTTTTTTTTACAGGTGGTAATCCCTAGAGCACACCCAAATAAAACTTGTGTTCTCCAATATTTTTCTCAGAGTTTGCTTCCAAGGCACTCCAATTGTCAGCATGTGACAACTCAAGGGAGTGGAACTTATCCTGAAAAGAAAGTTAAGTTCCTATGGAGAGAAAAGATAGACTCTTCTAATCATGAACAGCACCTACCATCCTACAGAATACTTGGGAGTTTATCTTACAGAAAATGTTGAGATAATGATGAGATTTTAATAGGCACTAGTCAGATCAAGCACATACCTTAGAAAAGTTATTCTAGAAGCAGAACACAGAACAAACAGGAATGGCAAAACCCCATTGTTAACAGTCCTGCTTAGACAGCAACAGGGGGACTGGAAAGGAAAGCCCACAGTAAATTTTAAAGATTCCATGCTTAATTAGACATAAGATGGAAAGAGAGAAAAAAGAGTCAAAGATGAGCTATTACTGGCTTGGAAAACTAGGTATTTGGTTTCATAACAAGATGTAGAAGGAGGATAAATTTCAAACATGGTGAATTTAACATGTATCCACATAGACCACCAGAGGAAATATTCAACAAGGGTGTGTCTGTGTGTATATGTAATCTGCTATACCACATTATGTTACTTATAGTCATGGCCTGAATAGCTATAAAGCAAGGCTCTGTAAAGCACACTTCATAACAGGATCAAAATAAGCAGCTGAAAAACTGAAGTGGGAGAGATCACAACAAGATTATTGGACACACAAGATATATCTTAAACAGCTGCATGCAGCCACTAAGCATGCCCAGCACTTCCTGATGGCAAAGCAGGGGGAATCAGCTGTGATTCTGATTCCTTTGGCTTCTTCCCACTGTGCTTATAGGGTTTCTCTGTCAAGAGCAACTGTAAGAAACCAGGTACACACTGGTAATCCCAGCACTCGGCGGTTGAGGCATAAGGATTCAAGTTGAGACTTAGCCTGAGCTATTGCAGCTTAGTAAAGGTTCGTCTCAAAATTAAAATTTAAAAGCCCCCCCCTCCGTGCTGAACTGGCCCTGCCCTCAGGCATGCTGCACCTTGATGGAGTCCGGGCGTGGGGGCAGAAATTAGGAGGATGGAGTTTGAGCTATATAGTGAGACCCTGCACAGCACACACAGAAGAAACAAAAGCTTACAGTTAAAAAGGGCTAGGGATTTATCTCAGTGGAAATGCCCTGGATTCAATACGGAGTACTGGAAGGAAAAAAGAGTATTCATAAGTCAAGACAGACAAGCTCTCAAAGGAAGCATCCCAGCTCTGTTTACTGGCAAAGATGTGTGAGAAGATTCTTGTGTTCTTTATAAAAGGAATTTTGGTTCTTCATTTTGTGCTCTTCCTTTAAACATAGATTATCCATTATTCTACTGTTTGTCAGGAACCCTACATTTTTCATTTGAACCTCATTTTCTGCACCGTGGGATCCCATTCTGAGATGGAGATAAATCATGTTGGCCCAACCTGTTTGTCACACATTAATCATCCAGTTCTCCTGAATGGGATGTTCATATGGTTGCCCGTTTTACATCTGTTCATGCCTTTCTCCTACGAGATGCACAGCCTACTCCTGTTGTCTTTGAAAATCTAATGGAAATGAACGTATTTGCCCCTGGAACATTTCCATCCATTGAAGACTTATCGGAAACTATTAGGGTTACAGAGACGCCGTCATTCTCTTTGCATGATCTCTTTATGTTTCATGGTATTTCATTCTCTCTCCACCCCGTGAAGGAAAGCAAGCCCGCTGCGACCTTCTGGGATCCCTTCAAGCTTGCCTTCACAGACCGGAGTGCAGGATTACGCCTGATTTCAATTATCAGCCACTCCACAGGTAAACCTACCGATCCTTTTGGAATAGTACGATATCGAGAGAAAATTATTGGCAAAGCAAATGAAAGACAGTGAACAATTTTTTTGTTGTCTTAAGACAGAATGTGGGAGAAACTTAATCTTATAAATATTATCTCTTTATAATTTTGAGAGGGGAATTTCACTTGGTTTCCCAGGTGGGACACACACACACACACACACACACACACACACACACTCCTTCTGACTCAGAATTCAAGAATCTTCTCACAAATCTTTGTCAGTAAACAGAATTGGGATAATTCCTTAGAGAACTCAGGATTCTCTCTCTCTCTCTCTCTCTCTCTCTCTCTCTCTCTCTCTCTCTCTCTCTCTAATGTGTTTCATACAGAGTCTATACTGTCTCACCACACAGATCTGACTCATAGTGGTCCTCCTGTTTATAATCCTCCCAAGTGCTGGGATTATAGGCACGCACCACCATGCTCAGTCTCAGTGGCCATCTCAGCGCACCCCTGGTGTGAGGCTGGCACAGCACTGTAGGGATTGAACCTCAGTCCCTGCATCTGCCTAAGCAGGTGCTTAAACCCACTGAGCTATCTGACTGACCCCTACTGAACTATCTGGTTGGCCCTCCGGGTTTTTTTTTCCTCTAACACACAAAAACCCTAAATCTAGAATGAATAATCCACTGCATTTCTTAGTAAGATGATGGTTCTTTACTAGGAATAAAGAACACACAACAAGGAAAAGAGATGGAAGTTATCTAGAATTTTCTTTGTGATAGACAAAAATACCTGATCTCAGACAATAAATCTTTGCAGAAATTAAGCAAAACAAAACATGCAATTTGACAATATTCTAATAATGTTATTAAAAATTAAAATTACTAAGTACTCACAGAGGTGGTAGGCCTATACAGATGGCACTGTACTTGCAATAGCTTGGCCTAATGGTTCTCAACTTTAAAATGATGTAGCAATAATAAACACTGTTTGAAATTTTGAATTTTTTTTTTTTTTGAGGTTAGAGGGAGGCATGACAACAAACTCAGAAGATGGTGGTCAAGGGCAACTCCCAATCAACCTCAGAGTCACAAGGATGAACCAGGAAGACTGCCATTTGTGGTGCCGCTAAGCTAAGGAGTCCACAGATAAACTGGAGTAAATGTGTTTTCAATTGATAACAGGCTTATTTGGACATGCCTGCATTACAGGTCAAGGAGCATCTACTTTCTCCCTCTCTGCAGAGGAAGAAATAGGCATGGGGCAGGCTTCTGACGGTTGCTGGAAGAGAGTGCTGTACTTCATAATCCTGTAGGGAAACTTAGGGGAAAGTAGCTGCTATAGATTCTCACTGTGTCCTTTCAGGGAGCACGATGGGGGTGTCCTTTTGAAATCATTCAGATTTATTGGCAATCATTAATTTTTTATTTTTAGGACTTTTAGTGGAGCTTAAAAAAACTTATCACCTTTTGCTTTTCGGTGTGTGTTTTTCCTATGTCGTGTACTTAGTCATTATACCCTGCATATTATATATCCCAAGTGAGTATGTGCAACATTTTATCTGGTGTATAAATGTAGGAGTAGAATTAGTGATACACACTCTGGTCAACACTGTGAGTTTCAATCATTATTTCAATGTGTTTGGAAGTGTTCATGCAATTTGTTTCTGTTTGAGTCGGTTTTGTTAAGTCATAGACAAACACCTGATAATTTATAAGACTGACCATAGGAGGGAGGGCTAGGTGACAGGCACAGTGGTTCACTTTACCTTTCTCCTCACTCAGGTGCATGCTTCATAACAATATTTTGGTTATCAGGGATAAGGAATAGGACTTACATGCACTTCATAAATGTCCTTTCAAGCTATATAATAGCTAACATAAAAAATTCAAAAGTGATTGCCAACATAAACTGAGCACAACTTGAAATTATTTTGATGTTTTTTATACCTATGTTTTAGGAGAAATGCATGACAGTTTTTTTTCTGTGAATAAGTTTTGAATACTTTTTATAATAAAATGGGCATAAAGAAATGTATGCTAATTGCCAAAACATGTAACAAAGACTTGTGATAATTGTCCATCTTCTTGCAAAGATGGAATCTCTAGGTCCTTTTGTTCAAACTTGGGCTCTCCCTAGAATAGATCCCAGAACTAAGGACAATTTCTTGTACAATTTCCTGTCCCAATTTCCCTGCTATCTACCCAGTAGAATGTGTGTCCCTTCTGAACAGGGATGACAGGGCCAGCAAGATGGCTCAGCACACTAAGTGCCTACTCAGGCAAGTGCAGGGACCAGAGTTCAATTCCTGGTACCACAGGCCTCCCAGGATTTGGTGACCTGGCCACCTAGTCTGGGTGAGGTGGCACATACCTATAGTCTCCGTGCTGGAAAGGCTGAGAACAAGAGGATCACTTTAAATCCCAGCTGCATAATGAGACCTTGTGCCAAATACATAAGAACAAAAAACAAAACAAAACAAGCAAACAAAAAACAGGAACCTCATCTTATTCATCTTTGTACTCATACCTGGTCTGTTGGTCTTTCTCAATAAATAGAAAGGTTACATACTGCATCATGCAGGATACTGCTGAGGAGGATTGCTAAGAGGACTCCCCTGGAAAGGGCTTTGTCTCCAGTTGGGCTCACCCGTGGCCTACTTCAGTGTCTAGATGTGTACAGAGCTGACCCCATCAATTGACTTTAAGCAATGCAAATGGGTCTAGCGGAGGCACTGGTGTGTAGCCTTTGAAGCAATGCAGGTCAGCGATGCCTTCACCTATAGCACCTTACTTTTAAGTGTGAATGAGGTTGAGAGACATTGTGCTTTCAGCTGGGATTGAGCTTCGAGAAAGAAATGGTGAGCTCCTAGGGCAGTAAGGACTAGACATCAGAGCTGAAGCAGCAGACCCAAAACACAAGATACTTCCTTAAGCTGTGTTATACATATTCCAATCTTAGAGGCTGCCTGTTACAAAAATCTGATACTCTTCCTCCACATTTCTCTCGGCATGTTGCAGAGGTGCTATTGTGCCTCCTACCTAGCCCAGCTCATGGCACTCACATAATTCACTTCATTTTCAGCCATTCAATCCTGAGCCACTCATGAATTAATAAAACCCAGGTTCAGCCTAGGGCTATGGTCTTTTTTCTGGTTAGCCATTGCTCCCAATGGACTTAGTTCCCCACAACTGCAGATATGTCTTTTTCTCTTTCTTCTCACTGTGGTGAGAATATAAGAATAATATAATAACAGTAGTAAGAAGAGGAAAGAGAAGGAGGAGAAAGAGGAAGAAGAGGAGGAGGAGGAAGAGGAGGAAGAGGAGGAGGAATTCTTGCACTGGAAGTGCTAGATTGGAATTTACTTACTAGAATTCCAATAACTTTTCCCTGGGATTACAAACAGAAACTCTGGACCTTGAGGAGGTCCCAATATCTTGCTTCCTTTCCTAGTTCTCATGAGGCTCTACAGCAGATGAGAGTCAAAGCCTTCTAAGTTGAATATCTAATGGTGCTTGCTCCTCTACCCCAGGTGGAAAGCAGGCTGTCCACATCTTCTGAAATAAGCTTCTCTGAGTGGAGGAGAAGGGTGCATCCCTTGGGCTGACCTTTACCGCCAGCAAATGGAGGCCTTTTGGTGGGTTTCTTCCCTCTAGCTGAGGTGGTTCTACCCAGAAGGGAATGAAGAGATTGGGGCCAAAGGGGTACAGCAAAAGCAGAGCTGGCTGCCACGCGTACTCTGGCTGTTTCTGCAGGGACATGTTACTCAGAGGACATTTTGTCCCATACTCAGTCGCATTAGTTTATTCAAAGTACATAGCGAATTCATTGGTAAGGTAGTGACATCATAACCAAAGGGCACAAAAGAATGAGGATTGTTCCCCCTAGCCTTATAGCTTCTCAGGTAGTCCAACACTAATTGGAAAGGCCACAAATCTTAACCTTCCTCCTCTGTTTTGACAAAGTAAGAGGAGTTTGAGAAATCATTTACTATTTCTGCATGTTGTCCTTCCATAGTCAAATGAAAAAAAATGCATTAAATAACTAAACATGTTATAAATTAATAAATATAATTAAATATATTTAATAGCATAGTGGAATTATTTCACTTAAATTCGAGATTATAGTTCATGTGCCAGCTTGTGTTTTAAATTGATTTCTCAGGACCAGGGAGATAGCTCAGTAGAATAAATGCTTGCCTGGCAAGCACAAGGTCCTGCATTCAATCCCCAGTACTACAAAAATCAATCAGTAAATAAATAAATAACTAGATAAATAAATAAATAAATAAATAAATAAATAAATAAATAAGTAGATTTCTCTACGCAAGTCAAGAAACAAAAGAGGGCCAGCAAGGTAGCTCAGCACACTAAGCACCTGCTTAGGCAGGCACAGGGACCAGAGTTCAATCTCTGGCATCACATGCCACAATGGCCTCATCCCCAGGCACAATGAGCTGGCCACCAAGACCGAACATGGTGGCACACTCCTGTATTCCCAGCACTGGAGGGTGGGGGACTAAAACAAGAGGCTCACTATAAGTCAAAGCTGTGTAGTGAGACCCAGTACCAAACTCATAAATCAAACAAATGAAAAAAATTTTTTGGAATAGACCCCAATGAAACTTGATAATAGACATACTGGGTAGATTTTTTTAAAATCCTCAATTAAAAGGTGACCTGTATAGATCTAAGGATTTCTGTTTTTGCTCTATTAAAAGATGATCTATGTATTTCTGGTTTCTCCTTTGTCTGAGAGACATCTGCTTTTCTACAGAATATAGGCTGAATTAATTAAAGAGTTTCATATCCAAGACCAGCAAGAACGAGCAATTTTACATTTGGGTATACTTAAGTTCCTATGCCCACTTCTTTCCTTTCTGCAACCATGACAACTCCTTCTCTCCTATCCTCTTGTCATTACTCTAGGCAAGTTCTCCCATTCCTCCCAGAAACGAGTGTGCAGTTTGGTCAGCCCCAGTCCCTAGGAGCCAGTAACACATCCCTGTAGGTCAGAAGTATTATGGCTTCCTGTCATGTGGCTTCATATGGACTGAAATGGTGGGCAAATGTGTGTGTGTGTGTGTGTGCGTGTGTGTGTGTGTCCGCCCGCCCGCCCGCCCGCCTGCCTGCCTGCCTGCCTGCCTGTCTACCTGCCTGCCTGCGTGCCTGCCTGCCTGCCTGCCTGCCTGCCTGCCTGCCTGTCTGCTTGCATTTGAGGCAGCCTTGCTGTGTTGTTCAGGCTGGGCTTGTTTTCACTGTGCAACCCAGGCGGGCTTCAGACCTCTGCCGCGCCTCCTGCCTTCACCTCTCAAGTGCTGGGATTACAGGCAAGAATCACCACACCCAGTGTGACACGATTTACTCAAGTCAACAACCTCAGTTCCAGAGGATCATACACCAGAGAGGCTCAATATAATTTTTCTAGATGTCAGAGATATTGTATAAAGAATGTACTATCTACAGGTTGGCAAGCTGTTTTTGTTGTTTAATAGAGAACTAATGCTTCTTGAAATACTGGAGGGAAAGGTGACCTCTCTATGTCTCCTTCCCCACCTTCTGTGCTTGTTCTGTCTCTGTAGGCTGAGCCCTGGCAGAGAGTCGCTGCTGGCTATCCACACACATGGCAACCCCGCATGTACAAAACTGTGTGTACCTCAGAGATGGAGTGCAAGTAGGCGCCTCTGAAACTGACTTCAGCTGCTCTGGTTCCCACTTCCCTTGCAGGTTGGTTCACTTGTGTTTTCTTCTATTTAGGTTATAATGAAGAAATTCATATGGAGTGGTGGGTGAATGTGTGTGTGTGGTGTGTGTGTGTGTGTGTGTGTGTGTGTGTGTGTGTGTGCATTGCTCAGATGAGTCAGAGAAATTATATTGCACTTAATGAGCAGAGCAGTAGGTACCTGGAACTCCAATCTATAACTCAGTTTCCAACTGCAATAAGTATCTACTACAGTCCTGTTCTTGTCAGGAGCCAAGTGAGTTCAAAAGCAAAAGATGCACAGCACCAGCTTCACCCAGCTCTTCCCCGGATTCTAGAGAACAGCTTGTGGTGCTTCTGCTTCATCAAAGGAAGCCTGGCTCCAGTGCAAGAAGTATTTGCTCATTCTACTGATGAGTGAGTTGTATTAATGTGTCAGAAAGAAAACAGCAATCTGGGGATGGTTTCTGTAAAGCTTGATGTTTCATCCAAATGTGCTCAATATAGCCAAAAATGTTTGCCCTCCCTACTGTGAAATCATTCAGAACCAAGGGTTAAGTTAATAGGGGCAAATCTTTTATTCACATTTGCAGAATGGCATCATTTGACACCCTCCTCCCCCACTCCTTTTCTGGTTTTAATAGTCTTTGAGAGAATCCTAAATGTGCCTCTTGTTTTTCCAGTTTGGAGACTTCTGGTGAGAAGCAGAATATGGAACCTGCCAGACTAGAGGTTCCCCTGGGAATGCAGGGGCCTCCTGGGTGAAAACAGCTGTGTTCCTGGCAGATACTGATGTCTGCAGCAGCGACATGGCAGGTTACAAGCTATAAACAGTTTTGTCTTTATACTTTGGAACTCAGTAGAGGAGAGTAGCTAGGTATGCACACTCGAGAATCAGAAGAGTCCTTTTGTCACTGCACCCCTAATTTTAGGAGGCAGGAACTGAAGCCCATCACTAAAGATTGCTCTATGCCTTAGTTTCTCATTAAACAACCCAATAAAAAACTGAATGGAATTAAGTCAAACATCTAGCCCAGATAAATGAGTGACAAGTCATTGAAAGTGAAAGCTACTCGTTCACTGTATAACTTTAGGTAATGATAGTGATGATCACCAAATTAGAGGAAATAGTGAAAATTCATCTTATTCAAATTAGTGTAGCTCAAAGTGTTAATACACTAATTTTTCTCCATACTTTAATACTTCCTTTTTAATGTATACTTAGTAGATCATGATATATATATGATATATATATATATGATATATATCATATATATATATATATCATATATATATATTTGGTGGTACCAAGAATCAAACTCAGGACCTTGTGCTTGCCAGGCAAGCACTTACTCCACTGACCTATCTTCCCAGCCTTATAATTATATTTTTAAACACACTGAATTCCTCTACAAGGAAGAGTGTTTTTTGTTTTGTTTTGTTTTTGTTTTTGTTTTTGTTTTAGGGAAGGGTGTACAGGGTGTTCAGGGTCTCACTACTAGATTGGACTCGTAGTGATCTGCCTGTTTACAGCCTCCCAAGAGCTGAGATTATAGGCGCGCACCACCATGCCCATCCTCAGTTGCCATTTCAGTGCATCCTGGGGATTGAACTCCTGGCCCCTGCACCTGCTTGCAGGTGCTTTCATCTGCTGAGCTATTTGGCTGGTCCTCAAGGAAGTGTTGTGAATGCATGATGCCTTGATGACAGCAATTTGAGTGAGAAAATGACGAACATTATAATGTTTGGGTACAGAAAATCGTTGCTATTTTAAACATCCTAATCCTTTAGATCTCAGTTTTCACCAGTCAAGACTTGAAATGGAAGGAATGGAGGCCATGAACAAACTTTCCCTCTCGGATGCCCCTTCAAGAAGAGCATCTGGAATTAAAAGATGAATCATTCAGACACTAAAATATGTGCATTTCATTGTCATGTTAGACTACTTCCCATGTCAGGAATAAAGTTAGAGATATGTGCATTGGAGCAACACTGTGGTGTAGCAGCAAAAGGTGTAACCTTGGCACTCTTGAGCTGAAATCCAGCTGTGCCAAATTTAAAAAATGAGGGGGGGGTGCTGGGGAGATAGTTCCATGGCACAAGTGCCTGCCTGACAAGTGCAAGGCATGAGTTTGAACCCCGGTCCTGCCAAAAAAGAATAAATAAATAATCTAAAATTAAAAATAAACAAATAAAAAAAGTAGAGAGGATTTCTCTCTACAGTGGTGCTTCTTAGTATAGAAAATGAATGAGATTGAAAATAATACCTGCACATAAGAAAATAAGAGGATTACATGCTTTAACGTGTGCAACCTGCTTAGGAGAGTGCCTGACCTATTACAAAGAGCTGGTATTTGTGATGAGCATATGGTAAACTTCCTAAGTTTATTCGTTTTTTGTCAAATCTAAGGAACTTTGCCTTATGTGCAATAGTTTATCTTGTCCTGGAAGACTTACCTTTTATCTCTTAAATTGATAGTCTTTAAGCACAGCTTATATATAAATTTTTATTTTTGTATTTTCTGTTTCATGGGGCTTTCTGCAGATTGAAGGAAGCATCTCTAAATCAAAATTTCCTTTTTGAAGTGTATGAGTGTTAAAATATTTAACTTTGGGGCAATGGTTCTAAAATCACTAAAAATTTTTTCTATTGGTTATAGTAACTGTTTTGTAAACTACTGAGAACTGTAACTGTAAAGGACAGTGTTATGGTTTACATCTGAACATCTCCCCAGCCCAAAGCCTCCTATGGTCATGGGGGGTAGGCTTCCAGGTGGCAGCTGAATCTGAAGATTGTGACTGGCTCATTGTGCAGCGCTGGAATTGGTGATTTGAGTGTTGCACCTGACCTGGGTTAGGCAGCTTGCATACAACATAAGAGAAGAAAAGCGGCTGGCTTCTCCCCCTTGTCTCTTTTACTCTCGTTGCTTCTGGGGTCTTCTGCAACACCACCTCCATTGCTGCCCTCTGCCACACCACCCTGTGTTGGAGCCAGCTGAGTATGGACTGAAAGCTCCACAAGCCGAGCTAAATAAACCTTTCTGCCCTTAATTTGGGGCATCAGATATTTTGTCTCAGCAATGACAGAAAAGTAACAAAGATAGTCTTGCCAAGGAAAGTGGGTTCTGATATGGAACTGTGAACTCAGAGTTTAAGGAACAAATTAAAGCAGTTAAACTTAGCCTTTAAAGTCTCCTAGAATATAGGACAGTACTCTTTTCTAGCAAGTCTTCTATAGCCATCTTTTTCTCTAGCTTTGGAAGAACATATATCTTCCGTCAATTAGCTGATGGTTTAATTAAGGACCTTTTATGTGACAAAATGCACTCAACATAAACAAGTTGTTATCCATACCATTTCATTTATCCATAGTGAAAATGCCTCCCCTTGGGACCCTTGGAGCCAGTATACTTCAGTTTGCCTGTTGCCCAGGTAATAGTTCCTGTTCCAGTTCTGATCGTTTCTGTCTCTTTGAAGCAGCTGGTCACTACAATGCATGTGGTATAAACCAGCCCCCAACTGACAAGCCATCCTGCCTCAGTACCTCCTGCTTGCTTATCCAATATAAGCCCTAGATCACCAGAGAGCAGGGCCTGATATTTTGGGAATGAGCCTGATCAGTGCCTACTGATGCAAATAAATCAGCTTCCATATCCTGGGTGTCGTTTCGGTGTTTCTGCTCGCTGTTGCAACTCCTTTTGATGACGTTATCTGATTATTTGTTTCAATTGTGAAGGACTAATGCAAGACAGAGCAAATTCCTGGCCAGTGGTCCCCAGTGGATGAATGGTGGAAGAGAATTCTGATCTGTCTCTTGAATACAGAAGCCTCTATCTTCCTTTTCCAATCTCTTTCCTCAGCTCAGAATTATTATTGCATGGCATTGAGGGACACAATTCATCTTTTACTCTGCCCAAGACTGTTTAGTGTCTATTAGAGAAAAAGCTGAGTTTCAAGTTCCTTCCCTTCAGTTGAATATGTAGACACTGGAGACAGTCCAGAAAAGACTAAGGAACTTGTTTGAAAGAAGTCCCAAATGGGATTTGTTTTGAGCATGAAAAGATTTAGAGAGGGATAAAAAGGACATTACTGACTCTTCTGGGCTTTAGAGCCATAAATTATGCAGAGAAGCCAGAAAGAGTCAGTCTTGGCTAACATCATTGCTTGGCTGCAGCAGTGCTGGAACACAGGGCTGGGTGGGAGGCCCCCTGAGACACGCCTTTCCAGCTTTCAGTTCTAGAAATGTCACTCAGAAATGTGCTGAGGCGATTCAGCTGATTCCTGGAATGCCTCTGTAAAGGGAGAACCAAGGAGAGCACCCTCCTCTCCTATGATGAGGACAGGAGACCGAGTCACAGGAAGAGTGACAATTTGGTGACCACTCTTACTGCCCTCACTTGTACTCTGTCAGTTTTTCCCATGAGGACTCTAAGGACATAATGGAGAAGTGATACCACCAAGTATGCACAAAAGGCCCAGGCCTACCACCTTGGCCTTGGGGGCGGGGTGGCAATGGTGGATTGCTGTGGTCAGAGGATAGGGTGTCCAGAGGAACTGATAGCTGGGACCCCTGCCAGTGGCCACCTGAGCAGCACATCTCTTCTATTAAATGTCTTATGAATGGGGCCACAATAAAGGGGCCTAGTCTATATAAAGATCCTTTCCCTTTGTGCTTGCTCTTGCTACTAAATTCTTTGCATTTTAATTGCTTTTTTCTAATTATACATAGAGGCCAATATAAAAAAGAAAATAGAGGTAAAAATAAGAAAACCATCACTTTTAATATCAAAGTCTCTCTTTATATATATACATATACATACATAATATATACATGAGAAATATGTGGATAATAGTAACCATAGTTATGAAATAACTTAAGGGCTCAATTTGTATCATTTCACTGAATGGAAACAAAACTAGAGGGGCACAGTTAGGCACTTTCTCAGGTCCCATCCAGTATGGTACTTTTTTCAAGAGTGGAATGTTACTTAACATCTAAATTCCCTTACCCTCTGTGAACAACTACTGCAAAGTAACCTAAATGGCAGCCTTTATGTTGTGCTAATTTGAAGCACCAGTAAAAGCCTGCCTGGTAGCTGTTGGCAGAATTAACAGTCTAATTTCTGCAATTGGAAGTCTGTATTTCGGCTACTCTTCTGTTATTTTGGATGCCCCATTCTCTTCAGTGGTCTTCCATGACCCTGGACTGTTCAGTTTTACTGTTTTTAGTCATGGAACTATTAAAAATAATGTTGATACATTCTAATATTTTTGAAAGGTCTAATTTTTATTTTTTGTATTTTTGGGGGAGGAAGGATCTGCAGGATGCTCAGGGTCCCATTACTAGATCTGACTCATAGTGATCTGCTGGTTTACAACCTCCCAAGAGCTAGGGTTTCAGGCAGACACCACCAAGCTCAGGCTCAATTGCTGTCTCAGCATGTCCCAGAGGCAGGGCCAGCATGGCAGGCCTGAGGGGGAAAACCCTGGCTCCTGCGCCTGCTTGCTGGTGTGACCGGTCTAATTTTCTAATATATCTTTAAAAAGTTTGCTTCACTGTAATTTCCTAACAGAACTGTTTGGAATATAGGTTAATACTGAACAACAATCAATAAAAATCTTAGCATCCTTATAGGGGAGGTACATTTCCATACACTTATTCTCTCTTCACTTGGAACTTCAGGCGATATGCATTCCTATTTTTCAGTGACTTTCCATTTCTCTATTAATTCTGAATATTAATTTTCTTCTCCAGAACTCAGAGGCAACTTATGATTTAAAAAAAAAAATCCTTTAAGGCCACTGAGTTTTAAAGTGTTCTTTCTTAATTAAAAGCTTAGCGTAAATCCTTATGGAAGATTCACCCCAGATATCCCTTGGTACCCTAAATGGCAGGGCCGCACTCACTCGGTTCTCATTTCACATCTCAGAGGACGTCAAACGTTGGTTAGAGTTGAGCTTTTTTTCCTTTTTTTCCAGGGGTAGAATGAAGCCTCTTCACAAATCTCATTGGAGCCTCACATTAAGAGCTACAGTTTTTTTCAACATTGTTTAGGCATAAGCTAAAAAAAAAAAAAAAAAAAGGTTGCTACACATGATTACTTTTAAGAACAATTGTTTATATGACATAGACATCAATTTTTTTTTTTTTTTTTTGGTCCTGGGGATCTAACTCAGAACTTGACAGGCAGGAACTTATGCTGCTGAGCTGTATCCCTAGCCCATAGCCATCAAATTTGTGTTCAAGTAATAGATATATATATATAGGATACATGAATACTTTCTTTGCATGGTTGCAATGTTGTAGGAAAAGAGTTCAATTCTGCAGTTCCATAATATGCATACATTTTAATTGCATCATCTGGCTGGTGAACATCTATATTTCTCTATGTCATTCATTTTCTACTTCATACATTGGCAATTATATAATTTCCTCCATTTTTATTTATTTTACAATTAATTCACTATTTAAATGAGTAGAATAAGATTTTTTTTCATAGTTTGTTCTTTTTTTTTTCTTGTTTCAGAACTTTTGTTTGTTTATTTATTTATTTTTATGGCCGGCTCAGCCTGCCCTGAGGGCAAGGCTGGCACAGCATGTGGTGCCAGGGATCAAACCGCGGTCCCTGCAGCCACCCAAGCTTTCCTAAACAGCCGCTTTAGACTACTGAGCCATCCTGCCAGACCCTCATAGTTTGTTCTTGTTCATCTTTATCTATCTATCTATCTATCTATCTATCTATCTATCTATCTATTTATTTATTGGTGGTACCAGGGATTGAACTCAGGACCTTATGCTTGCCAGGCAAGCACTTATTCCACTGAGTTATCTTCCCGGCTGTTTGTCATTTTATAGATGAGTGTTTCTTTCATGAATTAGTTCTGTAAGGATACTGTCTAGATGAATTAATTTTATTTATCATTTTGAGAAGTAACTATCATTCAAATATATACTGAATTTCTTCCTTTTTAAAATATTTTGTTGATTTACTTGGTACAGCGTCTCACTACACAGCACAAGTTCATAGTGACCCTCCTGTTTTCTGCCTCCCCAGCACTAGGATTACAAGCGTGTGCCACCATGCCCAGTTTCTGGGCCTGCATAGCATGTGGTACTGGGGATGGAGCCCAGGTACTTGCACTTGCCAGGCAGTCGCTTAGACTGCCGAGCTATCTCCCCAGCCCCATGCTGAATTTCTTGAACAGAGATCTTTCTCAGAACACAACTTATGAGGCTGGGCATGGTGGCATGCACCTGTAATTTCAGCTCTTGGGAGGCTGCAAACAGGTGAATCACTTGTAGTCCGATCTTTTTTTTTAAGAATGTCCTTATTTTATTTTTATTTTTTTCTTGTTTCAGAACTTTTGTTTGTTTGTTTATTTTTATGGCCGGCTCAGCCTGCCCTGAGGGCAGGGCTGGCACAGCATGTGGTGCCGGGGATCGAACCACAGTCCCTGCAGCTGCCTAAGCTTTCCTAAGCAGGCGCTTTAGACCACTGAGCCATCCTGCAGGGCCCGTAAGTCTGATCTTGTAGTGAGATGCTGAACATACTGTGGACCCTTCCCTAAAATACAAAAAAAAAAAAAAAAAAAAAAAAAAAAAAAAAAAAAAAAAAAAAAAAAAAAAAAAAGTGCAGAACACAATTTACCTAAAAATTGTGGTGGCATTCTTTTGATGATGTCAAAAGGATGTTATTACTGTTTTTTAGAAAAGCAGAATTTTATTCTAAATCTTTTGCTTCTGGATATACTATGACGTAAGAATGAAACTTTTAATATTGCCTAAGCCTCATTGGAACATTCCAAAACTCATGGCTCATCTTTCAGGACATATTTCAAGAAGATGGATGTTCAGTAGCATGACATTCAAAACCAGCTAGAAATCCTACGATCAGCGTTCACTAAACTCTTAGGAACTTTAAATGCCTGAGTGATCTCCTAATCCCCTTCCTGTAAATACTCCTGCTGTTAAGTATAAAAACTATGGAGGGGTTCTAGGTAGACAGAGGTACAGATAGTTTCTATAACATAGGACTTTACCTAAAAGCTGGGGGCTTTTGAACTGTCTCAAGGGACTGACTTCAAGAGCACATTTCAAATGAAAAAGGAGATGCAGAATGCTTTGAGAAAGCCATGTGAAAAATAAACGAAAGAACAATCTAGAAACATAATGTGTGCATCAGACAACAACAGAAACATCTGTAGATTTTCCCTGTGCCAATGGGGACCAACCACAAGCGTACCCACTGGCCTACACCTCAAAGGCCTCCTGACTAAAGCCTCAGCCCAGGTCCTACTATTTGACGGTCTGGTGGGTTCATCCCACCTGAAAGAAAGACCACTTTTAATTGAGAAGCAGCTGTCATAGTTTCGACTCTAACCTGTGCAGAGAAGAAAAGCTCAGAGACTTCCTATGAGCAAGATTGCAGGAAGAGTAGGAAGTGTAATCCCAATAACTTTTGAGTTCTTTGATCAGTAACGAACTTGGCATTTAAATAGGGACAAAGCTCAGCTTCTGAGGCTAAAACTTCTTTCTGAAAAAGGTAAGGGAAAAAGGACAGATAGAGAATGAGAACAAAAGAGAAGCATACAAAATAAATATATCCAAAAGGGTACAAGACTTATACCCTGAAAATCATAAAACATTGCAGAAGGAAGTTGCACACCAACACCAGGTGTGGTGGTATACACCTGTAATCTCAACACTGGTGATGCTGAGAGGAAGGAGGATTGCCTTGAGTTTGAGATCAGCCTGGGCTACATAGTGAGTTCAAAGCCTGCCTGAACTACATAGTGTTTGAGACCCTGTTTAAGGTTTAAGATCATTAACATCGCATACTTTCAAAAGTGATTTATGGGTCAGTTATAATCCCTATCAAAATTCCAATGGTTTAGACAGGTATGATAACACATACCTGTAATCCCATCACTCAGGAGGCTGAGGCAGGAAGATTATCATGGGTTCAAGTCAGTCTAAACAACATAGACATTTCTCAAAAACAAATCAAAAAAATCTCAGTGGCCTTTTTTTTTTTTTTGGAAAAAATGGAAAAGACAATGATAAAATTCATATTGGATCCCAAGGAAACCCAAAATAATTGGGAAAGGGAGTAACTGTGAGAAGATTCACAATTCCTATCTTCAGAACTTACAAGAAAAGGAGAAGAAAAATGATAATCAAAACAGCTATAGTGTAAGGATCCATATAATGATCAATAGATCCAGTAGAATTGAGAGACCAGAAATAAACCTATTGCATAGTGATTGAGTGACTGATTTTAAGAGTACTAAATTTACCAAGTAGAAAGAGTAGACTCTTCAGCAAATAATTCTGGGACAAGAGGATATTTACATATGGAAGAACAAAATTAGATCCTTATTTTGCAATATATACCAAAATGAACTCAAAATAGACCCATGACTTCCATATAAGAATTAAAAACTACGGCTAGTGAGATGGCTCAGCAGTCGAAAGCACCTGCTTAGGAAAGCTTAGGCAACTGCAGGGACTGGTTGGATCCCAGGCACCACATGCTGTGCCAGCCCAACCCCCAGGGCAGGCTGAGCAAGCCATAATATAAACAACAACAACAACAATAATAATAATTAAAATCTCAAACTTCTAAAATTTTTAGAAGAAACATTTGAATAATTTTTCTGACATTAAAATTGGCAATAGGGGGGGCTGGGGAGATAGCTCCGAGGCACAAGTGCCTGCTGGGCAAGTGCAAGGTCGTGAGTTTGAACCCCGGTCCCACAAAAAAAAAAAAAAAATTGGCAATAGGGCCTGGCGGGATGGCTCAGTGGTCTAAAGCGCCTGCTTGGGAAAGCTTGGGTGGCTGTAGGGA
>PVJA010034938.1:0-22175 GCA_004027025.1 Myocastor coypus
AACCGCGGTCCCTGAAGCCGCCCAAGCTTCCCCAAGCAGGCGCTTTAGACCACTGAGCCATCCCGCCAGGCCCCTAAAATAAAAAATTCTTAAAACAAAAAAAAGAAAAACATTCACAGTGACAGGTCATTAGCACAGAACTTTGAGCTTAGAAAATTTGATTGTCTTCTGCAAAAGTTGAATATCTCAAATTATGACTCTTTCAGCAAGTAACTTTAATCAGTAAGAATTGTAGGTATGAAATTCTTTTTTTTTTTTTTTTTGGTGGGACTGGGGTTAAAACTCACGACCTTGCACTTGCCAGGCAGGCACTTGTGCTATGGAGCTATCTCCCCAGCCCCTGAAATTATTTTCTTTTACAAAAGTTAATGTATCTGTAGTTGTATTAAAGTTATAGTTACAAAATTTCAGTGCTTATTAATTGTAATGAAATTTGTACCTTTCTGGTTAAGTGTAGAGCTGTTTTTACTTGTTATCACAGTTTTGTCCCTTAAAAAGAATTTTAGCGTGGTAAAAGACACAAACAAGACCAGGCTTAGAGGCCTCTGGGTGTTGACTGCTGCAGTGACTTGCTGTGTTCTCATCTTCCAGTTCCTTCATCAATAGCTGGTCCGTGTAGCTTCTGGCATACTGGGGTTTCACTATATTTTTTTTCCTCTTTAAACATCTCGTACCAGGGTCCCTGTTGGGGCGCCAAATGTAGGGATCCGTCGGTCTTTACTGCAAACTGGTTCAACTCCTGATTTTTTCTCAGGAATGCAGACTGTGGGCAAATTCTTAACCTCACTGCAGCAATGTGACCTCCATAGTGGACTCTGCTCTCCATGCAAATCAAATGCTCTTCTGGGTTTCAGGCCCTGCTTAGACCACTGTCACTTCAGGTAACATGAATCATCTCTAAATTGGTCATGCAAGGTCCTTGGATAACCTGCACAATATTTTGGTAGTGATTGTCGTGTTGACAAGGCCGTGCTTTCTGGCCACGTGGAGTGCCAATTGTAGGCATCGCCTCCAGGTTCTCATCTCAGTCTAAGAAGTCAGTATTTCTGATCCTCTTCCTCCAGAGCCAATGCCAAGGCCACCGGGACTGGTCCTGGCGTCCTTGATGGGCTCTTCTTCAGGCTTCAGGCTGCTCAGGGTGCTGAGATGAAGGCGCGTCCCAGGGAGCACCGCACCCTCCCCTCCACAGGTCGTACCTCTTCCTCCAGAGCCAATGCCAAGGCCACCAGGACTGCTCCTGGCGTCCTTGCTGGGCTCTTCCTCAGGCTTCAGGCTGCTTAGGGTGCTGAGTTGAGGGCGCATCCCAGGGAGCGCGCCAAGGCCATAAAGAAAGTTAAAAAGAAAAAAACAAAGAGACTATTTTCCGACTTCGTAATATCACAAAAAAAAATTTAATCTCCCTGGGGAAAAAAATGTCCACTGAAAGGACAAAGGGGTGAAGCAAGAACCACAGTGCAGACACAACCTATCCACCAGCCACTGCTCCAAAGAGACAGAAACAGGCACACCCCCGCACTTCTTCCCCCGCTCCACAGCACAGGGCAGTCACAGAAATGCACCCTGAGCAGCCGTGAACCAGGAGCTCACCCCTCATGCCAGCCTGCCCCCAGGTCTTTCCACAGTCACCACATGCCTGCTACTGGCACTGTCCATACTCTGGGAGCCAGAGACACACACCCACCCCACCTCCCCACCCCGAACTCAGGAGGTGAAGGAACAGGTCAAGACAGAATGCACCCAAGCTCAAGAATGTGAAAGGTGATGGGAAAAAATCCTTTTTATAAGCCAAAGCATGGGGTTTGGTGGGAATTTAGCTGTTTTTCAAAACCTTCTTCAGGCTTGTTTTTTGTTTTGCTTTGTTTTTCCTACTCAGTTTGCAGCAAATTCCAGGCTAGTACAAAGTAGCCAGATCAATAGCCCCTAGAGACTAAAGTACTAGTTTATCCAAAAAAATCAAAAACAGTGAGTGGTTATGCAGGGTTTCATCTTCCAAGGCCTCTACAGACATCCACTGACCAGCCCAGTGTGGTCCTCGAGCTCCCCAGACGAGCCCTGCCCCAGACCCACAGGGAAGTGCAGTTCTACCCAGGGTTCCAACCTCAGCAAGAGGCCCACCAGCCACTCTCCCTCCTTTTCCTGCCTCCACTAACCCAGGCAAAGCCCTGAGGACCAGTGAGTGTGGCAGGAAGGGACCCGATTCTAGCCAATGAAGTCAAACTGCTCCTAAGGTGCAGTGATAGGCAGACCTCCGGTTCTGCTACCATCACTGTCACAGAAACATCCACCTTCTCCAAGTCTTCCTAGTACACTTCTGGCTTTCTTCTCTCTCCTCTCAGGCTCGTTTATCACAAGGTAGCACACTGTCTTTACCACAATGGTGGCAGTTTTCAGCTTCTGCTATGAACACAAAGCTTCAGCTCTAACCACCAATTCTTGCTTGCAAGGTCGTGAGTTTGAACCCCAGTCCCACCAAAAAAGAAAAAAACCAAACAACAACAAAAAGCCCTGTATTGTTTCTGTCCATTCTGGACAGCCTGCAGTTGCTCTCTTCCACCACAGATGGCACTCTGCATTCTTCACAGGCTACTGGAAACCAGGAAAACCAGTCAAAACCGAAGATGAATGGCTCACGATGAAAAATGGGATACAGCAATATCTCTACTAACAAAGACGGTTAACACTCTCACAGGCAGCACCTGTTACCAGAAATAAGAACACGAGCTCTAAAATCATGCTCCAGTACAACAGACCCAGAGGATGGCTGATTAAAAGCACATCTGTGGGAGGCCCACTCCCAGCCCCGCTCCACCTCCACTGCGGGAGGGAGGACAGGCAACCACTGTGGCTGGCTGCTCAACCATCTTGGCTTGTCCAGCAGGAACAGGCCCAACTCTCCAATTGGGAGTCAGGGCCCACTCACTCTTACATATACACACACCCGCCCCACTGGATCCCAGAGACTGACCGGGCACACATTCTGAGAGCCCTGTGAAGGGACTTCTGCTCTGATACCCTTCGGGCTGGGTTTGGCAAAAGCAGCTGTGTTTCTGGGTAATTTTTAAATTGAGGTACCCCTCACTAATAAAAATGGTATCTGTAGTACTGCTAACCAAACAGAATGATACAATTCAAAGAAACAAAAGCAGAGTACACCTGTATTTAGCTCTCAGTCCACCTGGCTTGTGACACCAGTAAACTCCCATAAACAACACAAGTACTCCCAGATTAGAACTCTCAGCAACTTCCGCTGGACACAGAGATCTCCCAAAGCCAAGAAATCACTTTAACTGTCCATTTATCCAACATTTGAGCGCATACTAAACCAGGGATAGAGCAGAAAGTTTCTGCCTTTGTAAAACTCAGCCTAGGGCCCAGCGGGATGGCTCAGTGGTCTAAAGTGCCTGCTCAGCCGGGTGTGGTGGCGCACGCCTGTAATCCCAGCACGGGAGGCTGAGGCAGGAGGATCGATAAGAGTTCGAGACCAGCCTGGGCTACAAAAGTGAGCTCAAGGCCAGCCTGAACTGCATAGAGAGACCCTGTCTCAAAAAGACAAAATGAATGAATGAATGAATAAATAAATAAATAAAGCGCCTGCTTGGGAAAGTTTGGGCGGCTTCAGGGACCGCGGTTCGATCCCCGGCACCACATGCTGCGCCAGCCCTGCCTTCAGGGCGGGCTGAGCCCCATAAAAAATGAGTGAACAAACAAAAGTTCTGAAACAAGAAAAAAAAAATTAAATTAAAAAATTAAAGAAAAAAAGAATTTTATTTATAACTTAATTTTTATGTGTTTAGTACAGGGTCTACAGGGTCTCACTACACAAATGAGCCTCATAGTGACCCTCCTGTTTTCAGGCTCCCAAGTGCTGGGATTCCAGGCCCACGCCACCACACCCTAAAAAGAGTTTTAAAAAGCTGGAGATGTAGCTTAGCGCCAAGGTCCTGGATTGGACCCCTATTACATCTCCCCTGAAGATTGAGGATGAGAACGAAGCCAGCACATACAGCAGTATTATGGGAACAGAAAGTGGCAGCAGTAAATCAAGACAACAAGGTAAAGGACAATTCCCAGACATGACTGCAGGTCACAGCTGAGCAGACTTCTTTTTTTGCAGGACCGGAGTCGGAACTCACACCTTGCACTTGTCAGGCAGGCACTTGTGCCAGGGAGCTATCTCTCTGGCACCTCTGAGCTGACTCTTGAAGAACAGGACATAATTTGACAGAACAAGATAAAGTATCGTGGCAAAAGTACACAGACTTGAATCACAGACAGTATTTGTGCCGAGCCAAAGCTAGGTGCACTTGGTGTGAGGTGTGGCAAATGGGATGCAGGAGAGGTGCAGAGATGATATGCACGGCTTTAAGGCTATGCTAAGTAATGGCGCCAGATGTGAACAGCACCGGAGCTCAAACTCACGACCTTGCACTTGCCAGGCAGGCACTTGTGCCGTGGAGCTATCTCCTCAGCCCCTCAGATGTGAGCTTTAGACCAACAAACCCAGTAGTTCCTGGAGGTAGAAGCAGAGAAACTCCTGGTGGAGAACACTGGGAGATGTTCATACAGATGAGAAAGTACCTTGTGCTTTCCCAAAGGTGGCAGTAAAGGAAAAGACAGGTTTGAAGCAGGAAATGGTACAATCCACAGGACTTAATTGCTGCTTAAATGCAGGAGAGACCGTAGAACAGAAAAAGATGATTCCCAGGCTTAGATGGCTTAGGTGACTGCATAGTATTTCTTTCCTTTTTTGAGACAGGGCCCTGCTATGCAGCCCATGCTGGCCTTGAGCTCACGACGACTCCTGCTTCAGTCTCCCAAGTGTTGGGATTACAGCTGTGCACTGCCATGCCCAGGTACTACAGGATACTTCCTCAGCCAGGAAATACAAGAGGAACAGATCTGAGGGAAATGTTTGTTAAACACTGCTGGGATAGTGGATAGTTCAGTGGAATAAGTGCTTAACTGGCAAGCAGAAGAGCCAAGTTTGATCCTGGGTACCATTTAAAAAAAAAAAAAAAAAAACACCACAGGGCATGGGGATGCGCGCCTCGAACCCTACCACTATTCATCTCCAAAACTCACTTTCCAAAAACTCCACTCTCTCCTCCCTGCAGCTTCTGGCGACGCCGCCCTACCCTACTTTCTGTCTCTGACCCTGAGGACTCAGGCATCTCACAGAAGTGGAAGCCCAGTATTTGTCCTTCTGCATCTGGCTTACATCAACTACAATTCCTTATTAGTTTAACTCCCTTTGAGCCACGTGTATTTCCTGCTTTTGCAGTTGATGTGCACTGATACATCTGTGGGGAAAGAGTGCGCAGTGGGACAGGAAGGAAAAAGAGCCAAGGTTAGAGGGTGCAGCTCGGGGACAGCACTTGCCTGGCATGGGCAAGGCCCTGGCTCCACCCCCAGCACCGCAAGCAAACGCAAATAAGTAAGGGGGAAAAGTAAACCCGATGACTGAGGAGCAAGCACAAGAGCACACGGGAAGGCAAGGGAGGCTGTAGCCACCAATGCAGAACATGGAAGCAACAGAGGGCATGGCTGGAGTGCAGCTCAGCAGAAGGATGCTGACCCAGCAGGCATGATCCTGGGCTCAAACAACTTTAACAGAACGTCAAAGGCAAATAAGTTCTAAAACCTACCTCTGAAATAGACAATCAGTGATGACTCTGGTATAAAGTACATCTAACTAAAATTAGGTCCCACTTAACTCCCCAGAGCTGTTATGCCACTTCCTCTTGCATGTGGAAAAAAAGTGGTATATTTTCCCTAAGAACAGCCCTCAGCAAGCACGAACAGAGCACATCTGTGGTATGCTTTAGAATATGAGGCCTCAACAGACAAAATACTGACTTCGGGGTTGCACCAAGGTTAAGACAGGAGCAGCTCAAACTGAAGGCCAGCCTGGACTGCACACAGCAAGACCCCGTCTTCATCAGTGGTGACAAGTGGCTCATGCGTGCACTCCCCATACTGTGAGGCCTGAGGCAGGAGCCAGCCTGGGCTACATAAACAAGTTCAAGGTCAGCCTGCCTCAAAAAGAGTAACATATTCTTGTATTCAGGCTGAGGCAGGAGGATCATGAACTTGAAGCAGGCCTAGGGTACATGGTGAGTTCAAGGTCTGGATTACATAGCAAAACACCGTCAAAAAAAAAAAAAAAAATTAACTGCACAGCGAGTTACATCTTTAATCTTCTTTAAATGTTGTCTTTTGCTTTTTAATTCACTAAATTACTAAATTATCCAGACTAGACTTGAATTTCCAACTCTCCTGCCTCAGCCTCCCAGAGCACTAAGATCACAGGCATGCACCCTTCACCTGGTTTACAGGTAGAGTACATGCTTAAGACCACAAAGTGCTACGCCAGGCTCTCAGCAACAGGAGAGCAAGGTGCATGCTAGGATCTGCCCTTCTGTCATCTCCCCTCCTCAGGAAAAGTGATAATGGCAGAGCTCCCAACCCTGAGCCACTCGTTCCCAGACCACAGGACACAGCAGCGGCACGACGAAGGCCACACGCTCGTGGTCACAGCCTTACCTCACTCACTTCTTCTTCTGCGAAAAAGGTGCTCAGGGGCAGACATTTTAAAAAGATGTGCCTAAACGAAAAGGGGCCAGGAAATGTAGGCCCCCGAAACACGGACAGAGGCATGAAGAAGACTGGAACGTGGACCTCTGCCCTGGGTCACTGAGAGGCACAGGCACAAGCAAGAGCCAGGGAACTTCCCAGCGGCAGGGCTCTTGAGCCCCATTTGCTCCCACTTTGCCCCTCTTCAACACAGGAGCTGCCTCTGCACAGCTGATGCTGTGGGAAGCCTACGCTGCTCACAGCCTGAGACCAGCGGGGCGAGCCCCCGAACAACCGCTCCGCACCAGGGAGCCCCCCACCAAGCTGTGCTTTTCATAAACTTCTTCTCCTCTGGGGTGGTGCTCACTGTTCACACTACTGTCATTCTATCATGAGGTGTCACCAACAGCAGCCAGCATTCATTTGTGCTATGTTTTATGGGACACTGATGTCCATTTACTATTTCACTTAATTCTCATGATGACCTAGTTGATAGAGAGGATCATTACGTCTTCATGACTATGGAAAAGCACAAGAGAAAAAATAATTTTACCAAAAATTTGCAACTAGTAAATAGCAGAGGCACGGTAAGAACCCAATTTTGGGGTGGGCAAGATGGATCAGTGGTCTAAAGCGCCTGCTTAAGTAAGCTTCAGCAGAGACTGCAGTTCAATCCCCGACACCACATGCAGCACCAGCCCCCACCCCCCAGGGCAGGTTGAGGAGGCCATAACGCAAAATCAAAATAAAATGAAATGAAATGAAAGAAATTTTTAAAAAAGAACCCAATTTTGCCCGACTCTTAAGGCCCACCCTTAAGTTACTATACACCCTTTAGTTTCTAAATTTACCTGCAACCAAAACAGGAAAACCACACACACACACACACACACACACACACACACACTTTTTAATGTATTCGGCATAGGGTCTCATTATGCAGCTTGAACTGATAGTGATCCTCGTGTTTTTAGCCTCAGAACTGGGATGACAGCCATGAGCCACCATTCCTGCTAGTCTTGGTGGCTGGCTCAGCATGCTTAGGGGTGGGACCAGTGAGGCATGCAGTGCCAGGGATCAAACCCCGGTCCCTGTACTTGCCTAAGCAGGTGCTTAGTCAGCTGAGCCATCTTGCTGGTCCTATAAGGGGCTATTTTGATGCTCTGGCAACGATCCTCCTGCCTCAGCCTCCCAAGGGCTGAGACGCCACATGTGTGCTGCCGCACCCAGCCAGCTTCTCAGGCTTGACATTCATTTTCTAGAGTTATATGAGAAAACGTTCCACCATTTGCTTTGATTACATACTTTGCATGTGGGGGAACAGAGACTGGGCCCTCAATCCATGTAGCACAGGACTACATCCCCAGCCCCATTATCATTTTATTTTGACAGATCTTGCTAAATTTCCCAGCTGGCCTTAAACTTGTGATCCTCCTTGGAGCCTCTGCAGCTGTGATACCAGGCATGTGTGCCCAGTTTATAAGCACAGCTTCAACAACTTGGTTTTAAAAATTCTTCCTGGGCCCGGCGGGATGGCTCAGTGGTCTAAAGCACCTGCTTGGGAAAGCTTGGGCTGCTTCAGGGACCGTGGTTCGATCCCCGGCACCACATGCTGCGCCAGCCCTGCCCTTGGTGCGGGCTGAGCCGGCCATAAAAATGAGTGAATAAACAAACGTTCTGAAACAAGGAAAAAAAAAAAAAAAATTAAAAAAATTAAAAAAAATAAAAATCTTCCTAAAAAAACAAAAACAAAAGCCAGCCAGATAGCTCAGCAGATTAGAGAGCCCGCTTAGGCATATGCAGAGGCTGGGGGCCCGGCACACCGAGAGGGGACTGGGACTGGGCATGGCGGCACGCACCTGCAATCTCCGAACTTGGAAGGGTCAGCCTGGGCTACATAAACTCAGGGCCAGCCTGCACTACACAGCAATGCCCCATCGCTAAATAAGTATCTTCCTTCTAATTTATAAATCCCACCTTCTGTCCTCTTAAACTCATCTCTTCTTACAACAGTGAAAAGAGAACAGGACAGAGCAGCACAGACTGCAACATGACCGGCATTTAAGACTTCTTCATTTGCTGAACAGTTTGCAGTAGCCAAACCTTGGGCACAAGGCCAAATGTCCACCAAGCAGTAAATGGATGAAGAGGATGTGGTTCTTTTATCCACTGGAGTACTACTGCTCTGCCATAAAGAAGGGCAAGGTCCAGACAGTTCTTGGTAAGTGCACTTTGAGAAAATACTCTTAAGTGAAATAAACCAGACGCTTAGGGGTAAGTACCAGAATGCATACTAGACATTGTGAAATACAAAATACTCAAATAGGAAGGGAAACTAAAGAGGGAAGAGGGGTAAATAAGGAAAAAGGAAAAAAGTAAAGAACTGAAACAAAGCTTTTGTAAATGAGGATAAGAGGCCCTGAAGGGAAGGATGGAGAAATGAACAAAAAAGAGAGTCAAGATATATTATGTACAGGACAAATTCCCAATGATAAATGTGGTCATTATGAATATCTAAGATGTACCAAAAAACAAAGATTATGGGTCAGGCATTGTGATACATGCTTATACTCAGCACTCAGAAGGCTAAGACAGCAGGGCTGCCACAAGTTCAAGAGTTCAAGAATGAAGCTGGGGAGATAGCTCAGTAGAATAAGCACTTGCCTGGCAAGTGCAGGGTCCTGAGTTCAATCCCCATTACTGGGGAAAAAAAAAAGGCATTCCTGACCAGCCTGAATTACACAGTGAAAAACTTTTTTATTATTATTAATACAATGCACACTGTTGTCTTCACAGTAGTTGTTCAGAGTACAAGATGCAGACCTGATAACTTTTCTAAAAGAGAACCATTTAAAAAAAAAGGGGGGGGGGCCTGGCGGGATGGCTCAGTGGTCTAAAGCACCTGCTTGGGAAAGCTTGGGCGGCTTCAGGCACCACATGCTGCACCAGTCCTGCCCTCAGGGTGGGCTAAGATGGCCATAAAAATGAGTGAATAAACAAACAAAGGTTCTGAAACAAGAAAAAAATAAAATAAATAAAAATTCTTAAAAAAAAAAAAAAAAGGAGAGGGGGTTCTGGGGATACAGCTCATCAGCCTAAGTGCCTGCCTGGTAAACACAAGGTCTCCGCTCTTTCCTGCCTTTCTGGAACTCAGCCCAGGGCTTTGACTTAAATTTTTCTTGTTTCGTTGCTTTTTGAGATAGGGTCTCAATATATAGCTCAGCCTGGCATCAACTTTGTGGCAGTCCTCCTGTCCCAACTTCCAAATGCTGGAATTACAAGCACACCTACAACACTTGGATTTTTTTTATTTTTTTATTGAGTTTTTTTTTTTGGTCACTATTTGGGTTTTTTTTGGTTTGTCTGTTTTTGAGAAAGAGTCTCATCATATAGTCCAGGTTGGCCTCAAACGCCCTATGTAGCCCCTCAGGCTGGCAAGGAACTCACTGAGATCCTCCTGCCTCACGATCCTCAGCCTCCTGAGGATTGGGATTACAGCTGTACGTCACCATGCCTGCCTGAATTTTTAAAATCTTGAATTTAAGTCTTGCTACCTAGACTAGGTTTGAACTTGCAATCCTACCACAGTACCACAGACACCCAGCCCCTGTTCTTCTTTATACTTGCAGTGAATATAATAGCAGCTACTCTGTGGGCCAAACGCCACAACATCTATTTCCAATATATTAGGTTTCCTTGGTGGTGTTTCCTGATGCTAGTAGCAAGAACTTGCCAGCTTTATCCAAATGCAATAGCATCAACTCTTGTACAAAAATTTTTCTCGGTATTTTCTAAATGGTATGTGTTTAGATTATATTAAAATAAAAGTTTTTGTAGACGCTGAAAAAAAAAAAGCAGCTACTACTCATTGGTATCAGTTAGCCAGGCACTACAAACGTACGTTGGTCCCTCCCCTGTAATTTCCAAGATCTCAATTCAACAAACCACATTTTAAAGAATTCGGGTCTGGCCAGACATGGCAGTGTAACATTTGGGAGGCTGAGGCAGAACAGCCATGGCTTCGAGGCCAGCATAAACCAACAGCAAGATCTTGTCTCATCCTCCCGGCCCCCCCAAGAAAACACTTTGGTCAGACAGAGACCCCCTTTTCCACAACAGGAAAGCAGGAAACCTGGAATGTCAGGTAAATAACTTTTTCTTTTTTCATGTATTTGGTACAAGGTGATCCTGTTTTCAGCCTCCCCAGCATGGGATTATAGGCATGCACCACTGTGCCTGGGCTTGGTGGCTGACTCAGCAAGCCCAGGGTTGGGGCCTGTAAGGCATGTAGTGCCAGGATCAAACCCTGGTCCCTGTGCTTACCTAAGCAGGTGCTTAGTCCACTGAGCTGTCTCACTGGCCTTTGTTTTCTGCTTTTTACAAAAGCGGAAAGCTAGTTGCCGGGGATATATCTATAATCTCAGTACTCACGAGGCTGAGGCAGGAGGATCAAAATTTGAAACCCTGAGCTGGGTATGATGGTCACACCTACAATTTTAGCACTTGGGAGGCTAAGGCAGGAGGACTGCTTTGAGTTCAAGGCCAGTCTCAACAACATAGGAAAATCCTGTCTCAAAAAAAATCAACCCCAGCCTGGGCAATTTGGCAACTCAGTCAAGGCTCTGTCTCAAAAAAAAAAAAAAAAAAAAAGAATAAGCACCGGGAATGTAACTCAATACAGTTTCCTAATTCAATCCCTGCAGGTGGGGCTGGGGGATGCGGCCCCCTCAGAATCCTTGAAAGCTGCATCAGAACTGCAACACTGCCTATTCTAAGTAACTTAATGACATACCAAGATCTTGTCTCAAAAATTTTTTTTAAATTTTTAATTAAAGGGAGGCTGTAGATTCCTTTCAAAAGATCCCTGAGCCCACTGGCAAGGCACGATGAATGAAGCTCACCCTCCCAAGCTGAAAAAATTTATGGACAAGAACTTATCATTTAAATTGAGGGGGCTGGGGAGATAGCTCAGTAGAATAAGTGCTTGCCTGGCAAGCACAAGGGCCTGAGTTCAATCCCCAGTTCCACCAAAAAGAACAAAAAAAAAAGAAAGAAAAAAAGAAACTGAATGGTGGCAGACGTGTCCAAAGCATATTGTGAGGATTTGATCCCTTTATGAATCTTGTGATTGATGAATGTGTGGAGATGGCAACGAGTGGGCAACAGAACAGTGGGATGGTGGTAGTGCCAGGAAATAGTATCACCATGTTTTCCAGCCTTGGAACGAGTTTAAATACTGACTGCTCAGCAGAAAACTTCATGCCCTCCAATCTTCAGACTGAAGACTGAGCTACACACATTTTCATATATTACTGGGGATGTAGCTCAGTGCAAGGACGACTCTGGGTTTAACTCCTTGTACTTCCACACACACACACACACACACACACACACACGAGCAAGCAAGAACAAAGACGGGAAAGCCAATTAGAGTCTTTGTGTAAGGACACCCTCTTCTCTCCAGCACTTCCAATAACAGCCTAGACATTTCATTTCCTTTCCTAAAATGCAGTTACAAACTATTTTCCTGTTCTGTATTTACAAATGCCTATGTGCATATGTATCGGGACACACATGAGGGGAGATCGAATTCCTGCACTCAGAAAAGTCTAGTCTTCTTAGAAAAGTCACCACATAAGCTGGGCGTGTGGCTTATGCCTGTAATCCCAGCACTTGGGAACCTGAGGCAGGAGGACTGGTGCAAGTTTGAGACCAGCCTGGGCTACAAAAGTGAGTTCAAGGCCAGCCTGAGCTGCATAGTGAGACCCTGTCAAAAAAGACAAAAAAAGAGAAGGAGAGAAGAAAAGAAAAGAAAAGCCACCCCACAGACACACAAAGCTTTGACTGGGCTGGGCTGAGTGTAGAGCTTGACCAGCATGCTTGCGGCAGTAGGCTCCATCCTCAGCACTACCAAAAACCAACTTTTTTATTACACAAGACAGTAAGCGGGGGCCGGGGAGATAGCTCAGGGGTGGCATGTGAGTACGTGGTCCACGGAAGCCCTTCCTGACTGAACCCAAGGTCAATGATTCATTTCGTCCAAAAGCACGATCTCAGTGGGCTGGTCTCTTCTTACGAGCTTTTACACACCTTATTCAAACTTAGGTCCAGGACACGATGACCAACCCACTGGCCAGCGCCGGTCCCGACAGGTGCAACACTGCCCCAACAACAGGCCTACAACAAAATGGCAGGCAGCAAAGGCCACATCCCTCCACCTGGCGGGGACGAGCATAAAGGTAAGTGGAGCCTGCAGTTCGTCCTGCAGCACTGGCCAGGCCATCTCCGATGCGGATCTCCTCCCAATAAAAATTTCATGCCACGGAGCAGGAGGGACCCAAACCAAGAGCATCAGAGGCGGGTTTTACGTTACACTCTCCTTCGCCCTGATAATCTCACCATTTCTTCTCCGTCCTGACCACACATCACATTCTCTCACCTGCACTACCACACTCCTCCTGGCAGGGCTGAGGACACCGACAGTAACAAACCCAGAAACAAAGGAACTTTCCCCCCCAGTGAGTTACCACTTGGTTAACAGTGGCCCGGTTGGGACGGCAAATTTCACCTCCACACCTCCCCCTCCTTCCCTCAGACAACTGGCGTAAGCAATGGCTCCATTTTCTGTTCCGGGAATCTTGGTCCTTCCTAAAGGAAGAAAGCGGATTGGAAGGCACAAACTCCGGGCTGATGACAGCAGACGCACCCTCCTCCCGTGAGCCCGCCCCGCTGCGCCCGGGGGCGGAGAGAGCCCCACTTCTCTCGCAGGGGGCGCGCGGCGCAACACCCCCTCCCCCGCTCTCCCCACCTGCTGCCCTCGGCCGGGCTTTCTCGCCCTGCCCCGCTGCGGGGAAGGAAAAGCAGCCACAGCGTGGCTTCTCCCCGGCTTCTCCAGCCAGCAGGGGGAGCGGGGGAGGGGGAGGAGGGGTCTCCCGGGCCTGGCCTTTTACGAGGCCCCCCGCCGCCCCTTCCCTCCCCTCGAAGCCCACCTCCTGCTGGTGGGGACAGCCTAACTGCAGCCCAGCCCAGCCCCCCGCCCCCGCTCCCGGTGCGACGCGGAGGGCAAACCCGAGGGCGCCCCCGCCCCCACACCAGCTCGGCGTCCTTCAAACGCGGGGGCAGGCGCGGGGCTGGCTCGACGCCCCCGCCCAGAGCCGTCGGCTGGGCTGGGCTGGGCAGTGCCGCGCTGCCCCAGGCCGGACAGGGCCGGTGGGCCTGTCTCCCGAGACCCTCGCGCTAAGCCGGCCGCTCGCCTCCAGTGGGACCCGCCTTTCGCCCCAGCCTCTCACCTGTCCCTGCTCGCAGCTCCGCCGCGGCTCCCACCGCCTCCGCGCCCGCAAGCTCCACCGGCCTCTCGCTCCGCTCCCCTGCTCCCCGAGCCGCCTTCCCCGCGGCTGCGCCCCGGCCCGATCCCCGGCTCCCTCCTTCCTTCCCACCTGGCACCGGAAGCCGCGACGGAGACGGTAGCTGTGCGGCGCGCCCCCCACCCCTAGCCCGAGATACTTCCCACCTCCACGATTACGCGAGAGTTGCGCCGTCGCTAGCAGCCGTTCTCGCGAGATCCATCACCATGGCAGCAGCTGCTGCAGAAGCGGAGGAGCGCTGACGCTCGAGTCCGGGTGGAGGGGCGGGGAGGTGCGAGGGCTGAGGGGTGCGGGCGGCAGAAGTGGGACCCGGAGCCGAGGAATGGGGGTGGGACGGCGGGGCCTGAGCTGAGATTCTCAAACTCCAGGACCACACCTCGAATTTAAGGACCGAAGTCCCTTGTTGGGAACTGGGGTTGGAGCCGGGTATGGTGGCACATGCCTGTAATCCCAGCACTTGGGAGGCTGAGGCAGGAGGATCGGTGGGAGTTCGAGACCAGTCTGGGCTACAAAAGTGAGCTCAAGGCCAGCCTGAACTGCATAGCGAGACCCTATCTCAAAAAGACAAAAAAAGAAAGAAAGAAACTGGGGTTGGGCCGAGGGGACCGGGAGATTTTGTTATTCTCCTTCGCATCCTCCAGTTCTAGAAGCATCGCCTTTCTAATAGCCACACCATTGTTGCTACTCTTACTGAAACTAAGCTGCATGAAGAGCCTTGCCCAAAAGGAAGAGAAGGAAAAGTGATCGTTGAAAAGACTGAAGGAAACAACTAAGCATGACCGAGGGCGGGCCGAAGCCTCACATTCATAGCTGTATCTAGATGAATATGGACTTCAGCGTCCCAAGGAGAAGGCAAGAGCTCTGCGCCCGTGCGGCTTGCTTCGGCCACACTCAGCTTTGCACCTGGGGACATATGCAAAACCACCTCATAACCGTCACAGCTGTGATCAAAGCTGTGCTGGACGGACACTAGCAATTGGCTCCCCAAAGCTTGAGCCAAAATTGCTACTCTTCTGAATTCTCCGCCTTGCCTCCTGATTCCTCCCAAGGAGACCTAGGTTGGCGGATACCCACACTCATTGTCTCCACCAACCCCTAGGCTGTGTCCCTACCAGACCCTTCCTCTTAGACCCGTCGATTTTCTCTCCTATGTTTATTTGAAGAGTAACATGACTTAGAATAGAAAGTCACGGCCTGCAAGATAGTTCAGTGGCACAAACACCTGCCTGGCCAGCACAAGGTCCTGAGTCCCATCCACAATACTGACAGAAAAAAAGAATAGAAAGTCAAAAGGACCCTAATTGATGATGGTGAGGGATGAGATAGATGAAAAAAAAAAAAAAAAAAAGCAAGGAACCTGTTCATGACAAGGAACTACGCTTGTCCTACTTATTGCTATTAAGGCAGGGCTTTTGCATTAGCTCAGTGGTTAAAGCGCTATTGCGGGCAATTCCCGTCTGGCAGAGGAGATGGCGGTTTGAGACCCACCTCCACCCTAAAGGCAGTCTGAGAGAAAAAAAAAAAAAAAAGTTATTGCTGTTAAGGACTTTTACCTAATATTTTATTTTTATTTATTTTGAGATGGGCAGGGGGAGAGATAGCTCAGTAGAATAAGCGCTTGTTTGACAAGCTCAAGGGCCTGAGTTTAATCCCCAGTTACACACACACACACAAATCCATTTTGAGACAGGGTCTCACTGTGCAGCTCAGACTGGTCTTGAACTCACTTTGTAGCCCAGGCTGGTCTCACATTGGCTGCGACCCTCCTGCCTCAGCTTCCCTGATGCTGGGATTACAGGCGTGGGCTGCCATGCCTGGCTGTGCCCTCCTGGTGAGTGTCCCAAGACACCTTTGCATGATTGCCTTCTCCAACACCTCGCCACCTTATACTCCCACGTGACCACCAAAGTTATGCTCTAGAACTCCTTCTCCAGTGCCCCGATATCACCACCATGCCTGTGAGAGTCCACTGAGCAAATGGAAACTGTCGACGGATGCTCCAGTCCAGGACTTCAGACTCTCTCACCATTGTATCCCAAGGAGGACAGAAAGATGGGAGCGCTAACAGCCTCGTATGGTCCGGAGCGAGCACTCAAGACTGAGGGATTCAACTGGAAAATAAAACCTCCCAGTTCTTTCTTTCATGCCTCCTGAGCCTGGGGAATTAAGTGTTGCTAAAGTATAGCTTCTGAAGGGGCTGTGCCTGGAGCAAACGGGCAGAAAAAGGAGAATTGCTCCCTAGCTGTGGCTAGCAGACTACTGCCACACCCCAGCTGCCTAGCCACTTCGTGAAGGACAGAGGAAGGACGCCTCCAGAGCTGAAGGAGGCCGGGATGCTCGACTGGGACTTCTCTTTCTCTCTGACTGCTTCCTGTCTCTCTGGCTGCCACTAGAGCCTAGTAAAAACAAGGCATAGCCACCAGCTCCAATCCAGTTCCTGACCGTAGGCCTAGGCCTGAGCCCAGGGTGTGCCAGGAGGAGTGGTGTTGGCCTTAGTGACAAAATCCATGTGGAATTTGTCAAGGTTGTGGTTTGGGGCTAAGTTTGGCACAGTGTGCATCTGATGAGAGAAGGAAAGCTAGAAAGAAAGGGAGCCAAATGTACTACAGAATACAGCAGCGGGAAAAAGCTGGACTGTTCTTGTCACAGCTCCACTGGAGGGTCTTCTCCCCCTTCTCAAATGAGAAATTTGTGGTCAGAATGTTCTTTCTCATTATTCTCTTTCATATCCTTTTCCAATTCCAGTTGCATCTCTTCTTTGTCCCTCTCCTGTATGCATCAGGTTCAGTAAGGATCAGAATTAAGGGTTTGGAAGCCGGGCATGGTGGCGCACGCCTGTAATCCCAGCATTCGGGAGGCTGAGGCAGGAGGATCGCTGTGAGTTCGAGACCAGCCTGGGCTACAAAAGTGAGCTCAGGGCCAGCCTGAACTGCATAGTGAGACCCTGTCTCAAAAAGACAAAAAAAAAAAAAAAAAAAAAGAATTAAGGGTTTGGAAGCCGGGCGTGGTGGCGCACGCCTGTAATCCCAGCACTTGGGAGGCTGAGGCAGGAGAATCGCTGCAAGTTCAAGACCAGCCAGGGCTACAAGAGTGAGCTCAAGACCAGCCTGAACTGCACAGCGAGGCCCTGTCTCAAAAAGACAACAAACAAACAAACAAACGGGGTGCACTGAGACAGCTGAGCATGGTGGCACACACCTGTAATCCCAGCTCTTGGAAGGCTGTGAACAGGTGGATCACTACAGGTCTGATCTACTAGTGAGACCCTGAACACCCTGTAGACCCTTCCCTGACGCTAGCACATGTTTAAACCAAGAATTCTCGGTGCTTGACTGTAGATTCAGTAAATAAAATGTTGCCATCAAATGCAGCCCTAGCCCAACACAAATATCCTTGCTCCTATGTTGCTCCTCTCATTTCAGCTCATTAGAGGAGAATTTGGGTCACAGATAAATCTGTTTGTCCAGACAGGTAGCATTATTGCTACATCCACGGCTAAGGTCACGACCTGTTAAGTCAGCTTCTTGAACTCCCTTGGTTATGCAATATGCATAGCTTTCAATTGTGATATACCGAATTGAAAGCACTGAGTCTTGGTAACGTAAGTATTTTCAAAGACACTGAGTTAGGGGCTAAGTAGATAGCTCAAAGATGCTGAGTTAGGAATAGAGAGGTTGGAACAAAAAATTCCATTTTCTCAGGTTATCTTTTATTTTTATTTTTGAAACCTGTCTCAGTTTGTAGCCTAGGCTGGCCTTGAACTCCTTGCAATCCTCCTGCCTTAGCATCCCAAGCTCTGGGATTTCAGGCCTGTGCCACCGCACCCCAACTCAGGTTTATCTTTTCAATGACAAATTCATTTTTTATAAATTCATTTAGCAAAATCAATAAAAGTTATTTTACTAAGACTAGGAAGAACAAAATACAATGCAGCACTTCAACTGGAAAGCACGATAGTTTTGTTGGGTTCCAGAGTGTGGAAAACACCCCCCATGTTGAGCACAGGAACCCTTTCGAGCACACTTCCTGTCAGTCTTGCGTCTTCCACTCCACCTCCCAAATTCTCTCATTTGGATTCAGACAGCAAAGTGTCTGCTGTTTTGAGTACATATTAAATGCTGAGATACATTTAAGATTTTTTTTTTTTTGATTTTTGAGACAGGGTCTCACTGTGCAGTTCAGGCTGGCTTTGAGCTCACTTTTGTAGCCCAGGCTGGTCTCGAACTCACAACGATCCTCCTGCCTCAGCCTCCCGAGTGCTGGGATTACAGGCGTGAGCCACCACGCCCGGCAACATTTAAGATTTGAAGGGGCCCGGCGGGATGGCTCAGTGGTCTAAAGCGCCTTCTTGGGAAAGCTTGGGCGGCTTCAGGGACCGCAGTTCGATCCCCGGCACCACATGCTGTGCCAGACCTGCCCTTGGGGTGGGCTGAGCTGGCCATAAAAATGAGTGAATAAACAAAGGTTCTGAAACAAGAAAAAAATAAATAAATAAAATTAAATTAAAAAAAGAGATTTGAAAAACCACAGAGCAAGTGTGACCTCATAATACAGGCCAGAGAGTCAACAAGCAACTCCCAGAAGACAAATCTAGTTCTGTAGTACATTTTTCATAAACTAAAGATTTTTTTAGGGGCCAGGGAGATAGCTCAGTAGAAAACACAGGTTCTAAATTCAATCCCTGGTATCAGGAAAAGAAAAAAAAGTTTTTCTGGTTTCTTTCTTTCTTTCTTTTTTGTCTCAGCACCAGGAATTGAACTCAGGACCTTGCATCTGCCAGGCAAGCACTCATTCCACTGAGCTATCTTCATGCCAAAAGATTTTTTTTGTTGTTGGACATGATGGTGAGGTTTTTTGGTTGGTTTTGTTTGGTACTGGACATTGATTCCATAGTCTAATATGATGTACCTACCATCTAGCTCTTTACAGGAAAAAAAAAAAAAAAAAAAAGCCAACTCTTGCGCTAGGCAATAATCCATGTGGTATCTGGAATAGTTCGGATATATAGAGAAGAGTTAGGGCCTGTATTTAATTTTGTTCTTAGTCTTACTGTGTAGTTCAGGCTGGCCTTGAACTCACTATATAGCCCAAGCTGGCCTGAACTCAAAACAGGTAATCCTCCTGCCTCAGCCTCGAGTGCTAGGATTACAGGTATGTGCTACCACTCCTAGCTAATACAGCCTAGATTTGGATCTCTAACCTCACTTAGAAGGCCTTCCTGATTTTTTTTTTTTTTTTTTTTTTTTTTTTTTTTTTTTTTTGTCTTTTTGAGACAGGGTCTCGCTGTGCAGTTCAGGCTGGCCTTGAGCTCAGTTTTGTAGCCCAGGCTGGTCTCGAACTCTCACCGATCCTCCTGCCTCAGCCTCCCGAGTGCTGGGATTACAGGCGTGCACCACCACGCCCAGCTGGCCTTCCTGACTTTACAAACTAAAACTTTGCCAGTTAAATCACTGAAGATCATTTCAAATCCTTTGTGAAACTGAGAAGGATATATATAAATAAAGTCCTTGAGAATGGGGGATCTCTCAGCTGGGAGTGAAGCAATGGACCAAGGTCCCAAGTATGCAACTTCCAGGATGGCACAGCGGCAGAGAAACAGCCTCTCCGAGACTTGGTGTCCAGATGCTGGAGCACAGCAAGGCCAAGAAGAGATGGAGAGAAGTGGGTCCCCAGGACCCAAGAAAAATCTGAGGCGAGAAACAAAGACCACAGAGAGTAAAGAGAGACGCTGACACAGACATAGGTGGCAAGCGGTACTGTCTCCCTGAGCCCTGACTCACTGACGGGAGGGTCAGCTCCAACCTCTAGACACAGAGACTCCTGGTGACCCCCAGAGGCCCCCATGGAGAAACACACTAGTGGAACATGGTGGACACAGCGGACTGCAGTAGCTGCTAAGTAACTGGGGAGAGTGGCTGACTGGTAACCCTCTTGGAGAGGGTTCACCCAAGCTCAGAACCTGGGGTAGTTATGGGTGGGCTCCATCTTAGCAGTACCCCATGCCAGGGTCAGTGTTGGGCAGAACCAAATGCAAGGTGGCAGGTAGTCAAGAAGCCAAGTTCAAGCCAACAGGAGGCACTCAGAGTGTTTCAAGCTGAGCAGATCCGGTTCTAGCCCCATACATAGCCAGAAGCCAGGCTGGCTGGGCGTGGTGTCTGGGTGTTTTAGGCAGTAGTATCGTCATGAGTTCAAGGCTAGCCTGGGCTACGTGGTGAGTTTAAGACCAACATGAACTAACTGTAGAGCAAGACCTTGTCTCAAAAGCAGGAAAAAAAAAATCAGAAAAACAATGGAGCTAAAGGTAGGTGCAGGTTTGCTGGGATTATCCACTGTCCTACTATAAATCTACAGCTGGCTTTCTAGGATTAATGAACATGGGTGTGGACTCTGTCTGCCTGCACCAGCAGAGACACGCCTTGAAGGAGGCATTTTTTTGTCTTTTTTTTTTTAACTTTTTTTTTTTTTTTTTTTTTTTTTTTTTTTTTTTTTTTTTTTTTTTTTTTTTTTTTTTTTTTTTTTTTTGTGGGACCGGGGTTCAAACTCACAACCTTGCACTTGCCAGGCAGGCACTTGTGCCATAGAGCTATCTCCCCAGCCCCCCCCCTTTTTAACTTTATATGTATTTATTTATATTATGGCCAGCTCAGCCTGCCTTGGGGGTGGTGGGGCTGGCGCAGCATGTGATGCCAGGGATCGAACCGCAGTCCCTGCAGTTGCCTGAGATTGCCTAAGCGGGCGCTTTAGACTGCTGTGCCATCTTGCTGGCCCCTGTCTTTTGTTTCTTGATCCGTTTTTATATGAATATGAACATTGCCCCTAGTGCGTTGGCTGTTTTGTTCTGTTCTTGTCTTTGCTTCTCCCTTCTCGCTCCCTCCTACCTTCTTTACCTGTTTCCCAAAGTTCACACAGTCTTCCCTTGAACTCCAACCTTGCTTCTAATCTTTCCTCCTCCTTTTCCTCCTTCTCTCTCATTTTTTCCCCTGATCCCATTTAAATTTTCTCCCCTGAGGGTAAAAGGGCCATACTGAGGGCATATTTACTGTGTTCAATTTTCTGATTTATTTTTTTTATCTGATTTATTTTATTTTTTTATTTTTTTTTAATTTTTATTTATTTATTTTTTCTTGTTTCAGAACATTTGTCCATTCACTCATTTTTTTATGGCCGGCTCAGCCCGCCCCGATGGCAGGGCTGGCGCAGCATGTGGTGCCAGGGATCGAACCGTGGTCCCTGAAGCCGCCCAAGCTTTTCCAGGCAGGCGCTTTAGACCACTGAGCCATCCCGCTGGGCCCCAATCTGATTTATTTTAGATTTAATTATATAACCGCAAATCTAGTTCTTATGATTAAAGGTGGCAAATTAATACTTACCACAGTTTGTCATTTTTAGCCAATGTTTGATGCTGCTGTTGTTGCTGATTCACTACTTTAGCCAGGTGACCTAATTGTTCTCATCAGTTGTTCTTCCTCGTATGCCAGGACTGAGATTGCCTAAGGGTCATGAAAAACACTACAGAGCCAGACCAAAGAACCAGGACCTGTGCCAAGTAGGCGGCTCATTCCCAATAGACTAAAGAGGTAAGATCTTGCAGTAGACTTGAAGCCCAACAGCCAGCTATGCTTGGAAGACATTTCTAAGAACTAGGCATTTCCTAAGTGTTCTCGATACTAGTAATAAATTTACTTGCAGGCCAAGGGATACAGCTCAGCAGCACAGCACCTGCCTGGTAAGCACGAGGTTGTGAGTTTAATTCCTGCTACAAAAAAATAAAGAGAGGACGAAAAAGAAAGAAAGGAAGAAAGAGACAGAGAGAGAGAAAGAGAGAGAGAGAGAGAGAGACAGAAAGAGAAAGAAAGAAAGCTATAGGAAGAATGCTATTTGCCATAAGCAAGTTATAAGCCGAGTCCAGGAATTAATCTTTAAAAAAAAAAAAACAAAGTAGAAAAATGAGAAGACACTTAAGCAAGACCTAGCCCCAGACATCCAGCTCATCAAAGGCAAACTCAGGGACAAGGAGCCGTAACAATTCAAGATCCCCAGTATTGGGCCTGGCGGGATGGCTCAGTGGTCTAAAGCCCCTGCTTGGGGAAGCTTGGGCGGCTTCAGGGAATGTGGTTTGATCCCCGGCACCACATGCTGCGCCAGCCCTGACCTTGGGGTGGGCTGAGCCAGCCATAAAAATGGGTGAATAAACAAACAAAGGTTCTTTTTTTTTTTTTTTTTTTTTTTTTTTTTTTT
>PVJA010034939.1:0-11408 GCA_004027025.1 Myocastor coypus
GAGGAGGAGGAGGAGGAGGAAGAGGAGGAGGAAGAAGAAGAAGAAGAAGAAGAAGAAGGGGAGGGGGAGGAGGAGAAGGAGAAGAAGAAGAATAATACACTTAAATATCCTTTGGGGTGGATCACTTTATACAAAAAATCACCTGACTTGTCCTTATGTTCTAGAGTTATTAAAGAACTCATCACCCCTAAAGTAATTATCATGGAGCTGGCAGAAGTCTTTGATAGTGGCAGCATAGAGAACACTGGCAGAACATAGAAGCAGTTATAAGAATTCGTTCTATATTGACAGATTGAGAATTTGGTTTGAACAGGTTTATAGTGTTTAAACAGTTAGCCCGTGTAAGTTATTCCATCGACTCGGTCCTTAGGATTCTTGGATATCATTCCCTGCTGAATGACAAAAACATCATTTTTATTTTATTTTGTGCAGGCTCTCACTACACAGCTCAGACTCGTAGTGATCCTCCTGATTTCTGCCTCCCTAGTGCTGGGATCACAGGTGTGTGCCACCATGCCCGGACTCCCTCTCCAGCTCAACACCCTGGGGGCGGGGCCAGCGTGGCATGCAGTGCCAGGGATCAAACCTTGGCCCTTGCACTTCCTTAAGCAAGCACTTAGTCTGCTGAGCTATACCACTGGCCCTACAAATTAATTAAAAAAAAAAAAAAAGTTTTAAATTTAAAACCAAGTTTTAGTCAGGTATTAGAAACATTTTCACTTAGATTGCAGTGTAGCGCCTACCCTTGGCTTGAGGTAGCTGACCAGCCCCCCGACTGACTTTATGTGGTCTTTAGAGTTTTATGTGACTGAGTGGCAGCAACTTACGTTTAAAATGTGACCAGTCTTGTGACAAAACCTTTCAGTCACGTAGAGGGAATGTTTGCTTGTTGCCTTCTTGGCCAACTTCCCATAGTCCCCTTCCTCACATCTCTGATAGAGTTCTGTTTCCCTGGCTGTGACAGACCTCACTGGAACACCTACCTAACCATATTCTGCTTAAGTCCTTTACTTTTGAAATTTTTAACTTTTTTTTTTTCTTTTTCTTTAGGCTAGCAGGTAACTGGATAGATTATTTGATTAAACTATTGGGAACTAAGTCATATAGTTGCCATAAATTCAAGCACACTCATGGTTGAATAAATAGGACAATTTTCCTTAATGTCAGGGCTGGGCTGAGGAGATCTTTTAGCCAGAGGCAAATCTGAATTTCCCTCTGTTCATGTGAGGAGCTGCCTATCTGTGCTGGGGATATAATTGGGCTTCTAGAATAGACTGACTAGCACACTTTTGACTTTGTAATAATGTGTAAAGCCCATTTCTAGTCAAAGTAACTCCATTTCCAAGATGGGACCTCTTCTAATGCAAAAACATCAGTAAAACTGTGTTCATGCCCCTGATAGCCAAACCTCTTTGCTGCAAATACCACGAGGGACCAGAGCAGGGGCCTGTTAGAATCTGTTGGGGAGTGGCAGAAGGAATGTTATACTCAGTTTGGAATGGTTCCAGATTTATTACTTCTCCACAAAAAATAGGCCATGCTAGTACCCTAGTCTGACCATGGCATCTGGTCTTTAAGCTTTAAAAAGTCACCAAAATAAAATAGGAGGACACTTTTATTATAATCTCACATATATTAATGTACCATATACATATAGAAAAGTTCCCAAATTATAGAGGTGGATTTGAGGGTTTTTGCTATCACAAAGGTCATTGCAAGACACTGAGAATCTCTGGACAAAGGAGACACACTTTTTGATTGGCATATATACTGATTCTTAGGTTAAATCATATGAAATTGCTTTCTGTCAATTTTTGATCTCAAAAAATTTTCATGCTGTCCATCCTATTAAGAAAAGAACATTGAGGGGCCCAGCGGGATGGCTCAGTGGTCTAAAGCGCCTGTTTGGGAAAGCTTGGGCGGCTTCAGGGACCGCGGTTCAATCCCCGGCACCACATGCTGCGCCAGCCCTGCCCTCAGGGCGGGCTGAGCCGGCCATAAAAATGAGTGAATAAACAAACAAAGGTTCTGAAACAAGAATAAATAAATAAATAAATAAATAAATAAATAAATAAATAAGAAAATTGAGGGGCCAGGGATATAGCTCAGTGACATAAACGCTTGCCAGAGTCCTGAGTTCAATTCCTGATACTGCAAAAAAAGAGAGAGAAAACAAAAGTGATTAAAGTCAGTTATTTATTTATTTATTTATTTTCTTGTTTCAGAACCTTTATTTGTTTATTCACTCATCTTTATGGCCGGCTCAGCCCGCCCCGAGGGCAGGGCTGGCGCAGCATGTGGTGCCAGGGATTGAACCACGGTCCCTGCCACCGCCTAAGCTTTCCTAAGCAAGCGCTTTAGACCACTGAGCCATCCCGTCAGCCCTGCCTAGTGAGTCTGAAGTCACCTTATTTCTCCCTAAGGCTCCTGTAGGCCCATCCTGTGTAAGGAGGGGACAGAGGCGCCAAGTCATGGAATTCTGCCATGATGTTCACACAGGCAGCTACATCTCCCTTCAGAATTTGCTCTCCCTCAAGGAGCATTTTCAGTCCTCAGGCACTTAGTTTCACCTGTCAAATGATGGCACTTTTTGTTCAGGAAGCATTTGCAGCTTACTAAATATTTTTGAGCCCCAGTTTTCCTCCAGCATACTTCTATTCCCTGATAGAGCTCTATTTTTTTTCCTGAGAGCATTAAATAAGGGAGAATAAAGAAGCAGCAAAGCTGCCTGCCAGATAGCAATGAAGGAATTTGGAGTGTTCTTGAGATTGTAAGGGCGCTTTGCAGAGCCGTTTCAACACTGTTGCTTGTTTCTCTCATTTTAGCCTGCCCTACTTCGGTCAAATTATTATATTCACTGAGGGTTCCAAAGTTTTTTCCCTAAAAACTTAAACATATGAGAAGCCTGAAAAGTCTCTCATTTCATAGAAAGTCAGAAAGCAAAGAGATGCTTAGATAAATAAATTTAGTAAACAGATCAGCTATTAATATCTGATGAAATATTGTTCATTCTTGAGATAAATCAGAAAGCTCAGAACTTGTGATATGCATCAGGCATTACCTGATAAACACTTAAACACATCACCTGATGGTAACAACCCTGTAAGCATATAATACCAGCACTTGGGAGGCTGAGGGAGGAGGATCATTATGAGTTTGAGACCAGCCTGGGCTACAAAGCAAGTGCAAGGCCAACCTGAACTGCATAGTGAGACCATGTCTCAAAAAGACAAAAAAAAAAAAAACAAACCAAAAAACAAAATCATCTCTGATTTTGGGGTAAAACCTACAGAGGTCTTTATGCTAATAAAATACCTTCTGATCTCCAAGGCCAGGCTGTATGCACCCCATTCCACTCAGCCAGAGTGCCCTCCTCCTCCGCTTTCCTCTTTCCACCCTCCCCTTCCCCTCTCCCCTTCTCTGTTTTCCAGAACTCTGGGCTCCCCAGCCTATCTCTGAAAGTGACCCTGAGGTCCCACTGTCCAGACATGCAATTTTCTCATCAGCCCCCACCTAACTACACACCCCCAAGTCAGGTATCAAGCCTAAGGAGGAGTTTTCCTTTCGGGAGTAGGAATGTACCTCCGACAGTGCTTCCTTCTCCTTGATTCAAAGAGGCGGGGAGGGGCAGCACAGGACTTGCCCCATTTCTCTGCTTACATTGCCCTCTTTGCCCTTGTTAAAACACCTCAACCATTGATTACGTGGTTGGCAGAGCTATGTTAAGCTTAGCCTCCTTGTACCCTGAAACGTGACTGAAGAACAGTGAAGTGGAAGCTGGGATTGCATTGTGCTGGGTAGGGGTGGGGCACCGAGGGGGCAGAACACTGCTGGGCCTCAGCGATTTTTTCACTGTTCCATTCCCAGTATTGTGGTATCTGTACCTTTTAATCCAGTAGATGTGGGGGAAACTTTCATATTATTCTATATTTTTCCCTTTTAATTTTCTTGGTGTTTTTCTTCCCTCTTCCTGGGTGTAACGTTTTCGCGCACAGATGTCTCCTCGCTCTGCCCGGCGACGTTGGTCCATACAAGCAATTAACGACTTCCCGGTACTGTGCGCTGTGCAAATGCTCTCCTTAACTAATCCTGTCTCTACCCAAAGGCCCAAGAATAAAATGCCACCTGCCTGGCTTTGAGGAACCTAAAGTGACAGGCTATCTGGGTTTCAGGACCAGCAACAATAAAGGCTTCTCTCTGAGGAGTCCCCCTCCAAGGACTGCCTCCTTGCTCCATCGTGGGGTCACAAATGGGTAAACGTTGGGAAGGACCACAGATGGACGTCTTTCTGAGTGGAACTTAATACTGGGTTCTTGCAGGGAACTCCAGTTAAATTACTTTAGCTTACCTGATTTCACTTAGAACATTTGTGTAAGGTCATGGAGTTTCAAATGCCTTTTGGCATGGGGGGAGCAGAGGAAAGATATAAGAGGCTCCTGCCCCTTAACCACTGTTTTTATAGTTTTGGTCTAGCTTAGAGAGGGAAGTGTGCCTACCTGCCACATTAGCACAATACATAAGCTAGTTTAATCCTTTGGGAATTTTCTAGAACAAATTTTTTACTTACCATCAGTATTTTTGTATTTGCTAATAAACCTCTGCCATGATTGTCCCCTCTTCTTCCTTCTTTCCTGCTCACTCCTATTGGCCATCTCCCCTCTTCTGTTTTCCTCCCATCCCCTTCATGTTTCAGTAGTGCCAAGGTGACCTCAAGGCAGTCTTGAGGCTTCAGGTCAATTTCCTGTGCCATAAAGTTTAGAGGAACAGTCCTGTAGCCTTTTTATATAAAAACCAGTTGAAACCGGGAGCCCCATCAGTAAGTACCACTGCTACCAACAACTTGCCAGGGGAGCCACTGACATGGCCACCTTTTCTCAAAAAGCTGGTCCTAACTGACCCAACTGCCAGAACTCCTCTGATTTGCCACAAGTCCCTGCGTTCACTGCTCTTTAAATAGGAACTCATTTTGGCTCCCTGCCCACTGTGCTGATTATGCATTGTTGATGGGGTTGCTGCGAAGCAGTTGGTGGCTTATTCTTGGGCTTACTCTTTTACATTTAACCCATTTACTGGCATCAATGTTGCCTCCAATTGTAGCAATAACACTGGTGGTACAGTTGCAAGCTGGCTGTTGGTTGTTATTCAGTGCTCTTTGCGCCAACAACCCCTCCTCCTTTTTCCTCCCCTCTTTGCCATATGCCACAAACACCTTCCCAGGATGTTCAAAAGGGGCATCCTGGAGCTCATCATGTAATAATTTGTCTGTCTTGCTTTGTCTCTCTTCACTCAGTCCTTTCTCATGAAATCTGTGGGGAAGGGACATTTTCTGTTGATAGAGCATTGAAAAGACCTAAAAAAAAACAAAAAAACAAAAAAACACAGTCCTTTTCCTCCCAGAAGTACCTGTTTTATTACGTAGAAAAGGTCCACACTGAAGCCCCTCAGAGTGGGACTGAAGCAGTGCAGGAGGCTGGAGGCAGTTTGGTCCATGTGCTCTTCCTTAACCCAGATGGAGCAACCTACCTTAGTCTGGAGATTCATTGTTCTATGCTGTTACCTGTCTGTTGCATAGACAAGAGAGACTCCCAGAAATGGCCTGCAAGATAGTAAAAAGTGAAGTCAGTGGTAGAGGACGTGTGGATGAAATAGGAATGTTTTTTATTGCCAACATCCTGGAAGAAATATCTCTCTCAAGCCGGGTGTGGTGGCTCACGCCTGTAATCCCAGCACTTGGGAGGCTGAGGCAGGAGGATTGGCGGGAGTTCGAGACCAACCTCAACTGCATAGCAAGACCCTGTCTCAAAAAAGACAAAAAGAAGAAGAAGAGGAGGAGGAGGAGGAGGAAAGAGAAGAAATCTCTCTCTCTCTCTTTTTTTTTTTTTTTTTTTTTTTGTGAGCACTAGGAGTCAAACTCACAACCTCCAGTTTGCCAGGTAGGCAAGCAGTTGTGCTGCTGGGCTCACAGTGTTGCTGAGTTTCATCTTTCAGCCCCTACAGGAAAACCCCTGAAAATGTATCTTGTTTTTTTGTTAGAGAACAGACAGGATGTTAAGGCCCTGAATACTTGATAATATTTAGGCAACATTGTTACATTTAATCTCCAGAATAATCACATTAGGATTACTGAGTGTTCCCTATCACCTGAAAGGAAGACATTTCATATATAAAACCAACCACCAAGTTAAAAATGTAACAAAAATTAGCACTATTTTCTAATCCCTAAAGAATTTTTGACAATATTTTGCAATTATTCCTTGCTGGATTAATAAAAACTACTACTGCTGTCCCATAGTGGCTTTTATAGTTTGGTTCCAGGTGGCAGCTAGAATCAGGGTGACCCCATGTTGGCAAACTACTTTCTTTTTTTTTACTACTTTCTATTGGTGTTTAGAGGCAGCAAAACAGGGTTCTAGAAAGCACTTCCTGTTCATCTATCTAGTACAGATCAAATGGAAAATCCTGGAAGGCTGGTATCTCAAGAAATCCCAGGAAATACAGTTTCCCTAATTTGGTAAAGGAAAATTACAGAAACTTGCAGAAGACCACTGTCTGTGTTTTCATCAAGTATTGGCAACACACACTAGTTTGTTTCTACAGATCTTTGTAACTCAAGACTACAAACGGAATAGTCTCAAGGCATCTCTTCAGACTCTAAGCTTTGTTCTGTCTGACCTAAGCACACATGTGGAGCAGACTCTTGAACCCTGCCTGAAATAGTCTTACCTTGAATTGACAGTCATGATGCTCAGCAGCAGAGTGGTTAAAGAATGCAGTGGGTTAGGGTAGTATGGTATAGGCCACACTTGAATCAAAGGGTCATTTCTTTTTTAAAAGAAATTTTTATTTTTTATTTATTTATTTTTTTCTTCTTTCAGAATCTTTGTTTATTCACCACTCTTTTTTTTTTTTTTTTTGCTTTTTGAGACAGGGTCTCACTATGCAGTTCAGGCTGGCCTTAAGCTCACTTTTGTAGCCCAGGCTGGTCTCGAACTCACATCGATCCTCCTGCCTCAGCCTCCCAAGTGCTGGGATTACAGGCGTGCGCCACCACGCCCGGCTTATTCACTCATTTTTATGGCTGGCTCAGCCTGCCCTGAGGGCAGGGCTGGTGCAGCATGTGGTGCCGGGGATTGAACAGTGGTCCCTGAAGCCGCCCAAGCTTTCCCAAGCAGGCGCTGTATACCATTGAGCCATCCCACCAGGCCCCAAAGGGTCATTTTTTACATACAGAAATGAAATCTGTTTAAAAATGGACCACTTACCCATTAACAGGTAGACTTAATTTTTATCCTTTTAAACCTAAAATCACACACAGTGCTGAAAAGCTCATTAACAAGAGTGGACTCAGCAGCCTGACAGTCCTGTTCTGTGCAGCTGATCTTGAGTAGGCCTAACGTCCCCTTACACAACGAGGCAATCCCATAATGAACTCTGGTGAGCTGCATGCCACTCAAGGCAGGGCATCCTTCAGCAGGCACTAAGGAGACCCCGACAATAGGCACAATCTAAAGTCCTAAGTCAAACATCTGTACACTCGGACACATTCATTGTCAGTTTCCCCATGAACCAGCTTACTCACAAATGAGCCACTTTGACACAAGTCTCCATGTGATAAAAGATGTGCTTTTTTTAGGTTTGCTTTAAAAGCCAAAAAATTATAGTTCTTTCAGTGTGCGCTAAGTGCTAGCAGACCCCATTTTCTTCAATGCATTCATCTTTCAGCTGTCATGAGCTGTTGAATTGTTCAAGTGCTTCTCATTTTCTTTGTTAACAAGGAAAGGAAGGAGCCAGAGCAACTTCCTGGAACAGTGTTTAGAAGTCTTCCAACCAGCCTGGAAGACTAAATTAGACAGATTGTATTCCATTGCAGGCAGTCATTTTAGCATAGATGTTTTTCAGTGCCCTAAATCAATTGTGTGGTACTCATGAGTGTATCATTTCTAGCTAGTTACATACCCTGTGCTATTCACTGTCATTGCAGGGCAGATCTGCATTAAATGACCCTCCCTACACCAGGTCATGCATGGCATTGAGTCCCCGTGTGACTATGGCTGTTGCATGTCAGTTCACACTGCCTGGCTGCAGCCCATGCTGATGGGCTGTTTGCTTTTTAGCTTGTCCTTCCCTTACCTGTGCCCAAATCAGGATGTTTGTGGCTAAAGGACAACATTATTGTTAGTATCACGTTATTCTTTAGAAAAGCACCAGAACAGTAGAGAATTGAAGGGCTACCCGAAATAGTAGGTCGGTGGCTGGGGAGATAGCTCGGGGCACAAGTGCCTGCCTGGCAAGTGCAAGATCCTGAGTTTGATCCCCGGTTCTGCAAAAAAAAAAAGAGTAACGACTTGCTCAGGAGCCTGCAGCTGGAGGATTGAGAGTTTGAGGCTAGACTGGGCAGTGCCTAGTGAGACCCTGCCTCAAAATTCAAAAATAAATAAATGAAAAGGACTAGGAAGGCAGTTTACTGGGACTGCCCTAGATTCAATCTCCGTTGCCACAAAAACAAAATGCACATACACAAAACTTGTATAGATAAGTAGTAAATCATAATAGAATACCTTTTTTTTTTTTTTTTTTTTGTACCCAGGATCGAATTCAGGACTTTGTGATTGCCAGGCAAGCACTTAAGCCACTGAGCTATCTTCCCAGGCCCAGAACTGCTTCTTAAGATCAAATGTGTTGAGATTACAAACTGATAGTGCAACGTAAATACTTACATATTATGAAAAACAATTCACAGATGCTTCCGTTAAACAACTTCATTCCCTTACCCTAAGTGGAGATTTCCTGGACTTAAAAAGTTCTAAGACACATGCCAGCCCTCTAGGAAGTTACATGCTTTAGGCACCTTTAGGGTTAGTTGGGACACCAGTGGTAAGAAATGCCTGGCTTTAGACCAAGACTAATCATCAAAGTGGGCCAGGGCAGGGGCTGGGGAGATAGCTCCGAGGCACAAGTGCCTGCTGGGCAAGTGCAAGGTCATGTGTTCGAACCCTGGTCCCAAAAAAAGAAAAAAAAAGTGGGCCAGGGAGATAGCTCAGTGGAATAAGTGCTTGCCTGGCAAGTGCAAGGTCCTGAGTTCAGTTCCTGGTACTGAAAAACAAACAAACAAATTCATCAAAGAGTGATTATATAAAAAATCACATGTACAAAATGGATTTCTTATGAGTAATGTAAAGAATAGCTTTTTTAGATTCCTGAGCATTTACATGCTTTTATAATAATTTGTTACTTTTAGGTTGCGCATTTCAGTTTGCACCCATATATTTTTATTGCCCCTTAACTGACCTTGTGAGATGGGACAGCAGAGCTCACCATTAGCCATAGGTTGTCAACTAGCAAAGCAAGAGTGATGTGCATAAGACTAAATCTGCAGTAAAGAATTAATTTGCTCAGGGTCATACTGAGAACAGGACCAGTCGGCCTTCATTTTCTGACTCCCAAGTGCAGGTGCTTTTCATTTGCTCCTCTTGTCTCCCAGGATCGTTAATAAATATGTCACTCCCTCCCTTAGTTGACTCACTTTGGTGACCTCTTTGTTAATTTCTGGAAATGAAATCATATCTGGAAGAGGCCAGTTGGGGTGATGCCTAATAATTCTCATTTTCCAGGACATTCCAGTCCACACATACAGACTCCTTACAGAGAGGGACAGCTCTGGAGACTGGGACACTTGCCCATGATCTCCTGGTCCATTAACAAATCCTCTGACTCACCTACTTTTGACCTTCAAAAATGGTCACTTTTAGAAATCATTCAGGTTAATTCTCCTCGAGCTGCTACATTTCTTTTCTTTCCTCCATAGATTAAGGTTTGCAGAGCCCACACTGCAGTATCTGAATTAAAATAGCAACCAAGTCTTGAAACGGAAAACAAAACTTTTGATAGTTTCAGGCAAGACCTTTGAACTAATACTGAACTCAGTTTTAAAACTTGCTCTTCTCCTACAATGGGAACATCTTTACTAACTTAATTACCTGCTGGTTTTAAATTAATTCATTAATTCTGGCTTCCTGGGATTGATTCTGGAGCACCTGCAAAGCGTAGATAGCCCTGCAATAGGTGCCTACCTTCCTGTTAGGATTTTAGATCAAGAGTCCATCGCCCTTTGTCATCCTTCTGTTTCCTACAGATGCTGATTCTTGTAATTGTGGGCATGATATAATTTAAAGTCTGCAAATTACCAATGATGCAAATATGATGAGTTCCACAACTGTAGGTTTCCACCCCGCAAAGTCCCAGTTAGTTACATCTTGTTATCTCCCCCAGAAATCAAGGAGATGGAAAAGTAAGCGTGAGGGTTCGGACACTGGCAATCGACCCATCAAGGCTGCTGGGAAGGTTGTCATCCAGGATGTTTCATGCCTCCTTCCTGTTCACAAATCTCTGGGAGAACTGTACATGTAAGTTCAAGATTTCAATTATCCTGTGCTTATTTTGTAGGATTGGCAAAAAAAAAAAAAAAAAAAAGTTTTTTTCAATGTTAGAAGCTTTTCTTCAAAAACAGTTTTAGAAGCCCAGTATATTAGCTTTCTGCTGCTCCATAATTACTACAAATTTAGTAGTTTAGGACAATATACATTGTTTACCTTTCCGATTCTCTGGATCAGGATTCTGGGTGTAGCTTCCTTAGGTCTCTGCCTCAGATCCCACCCAAGTAAAATCATGACATGGACAAATTGATATTTTCTTCTGTTGCTCAGGGTCCTCTTCTAAGCTCATTCAGTTGTTAGAATTCAGACCCTTGCAGCTATAGAAGGGTTCTGTGAATTTCATCTTTAGGACCAGTAGGAGTGGCTCACAGACCCGTCTGCTCCCCCGCCAGCTTAGGTCAGGCCCACCCAGAATAGTCTGCCTTTGAAAGTCAGCTGCTTAGTAATATAATCAGGGGTGTGATATCACATCAGTAATCACTGGCCCCACCTGAATTCAGAGGAGGGGGATTGTGCAAGATATATATGGTGGGGGTAAGAATCTTGGGGACCTTGTAAGAATTCAACTTCTCATGCCTAATATGTAAAACAGACCAAACAAAGCTATTATGGTTGAGGGAAATGGGAGATGGGTGAGCAGCTTGTGGCTCCCCTGCGCCTTCCTGAACTTGAACATATAATGGAGGGGCTGGGGAGATAGCTCCATGGCACAAGTGCCTGCCTGGCAAGTACAAGGTCATGAGTTTGAATCCCAGTCCCGCAAAAAAAAAAAACAACATATAATGGAAAGATTTATTTTGTAGTACACACACAGCACAGCACTCTTTGTGTGGAAATCATAGTCATTGTTGCACATACTGAAATCCCCTAAGCCTTGGGAATGCCACAGAGAAGCTAGTCAGAAAATTAGTATTTGAGTGTGGCCTCTTGTCCTGACTTCAGAGTGGTTAAGAATTTCACCTTCTTCCAGCCACC
>PVJA010034939.1:11508-22300 GCA_004027025.1 Myocastor coypus
AAAAAAAAAAAAAAAAAAAAAAAAAAAAAAAAAAAAAAAAAAAAAAAAAAAAAAAAAAAAAAAAAAAAAAAAAAAAAAAAAAAAAAAAAAAAAACCAGGAACACTCAGGGAATTTGAATGGAGAGAAACTTCTATTCTTCTAAAAACTTTTCAGATTGAATGTGAATGATATTCAGGAAACATGTCAGAAGAATGCCACTTCCGCCATGCTTGTTGGAAGGAAGGATCTTGTCCAGGTACCGTGCACCCCTGCAGGTGGAATGCTGGGTTTTTCTGTAAGAGCAGGTTGTTTTCACTCGGTAGTCATAGATTAGCAACATTTCCAATTTCCAGTTCTCTTCCCATTTTCTTTGCCAACATCTAGGGCTACAGCAGCTTCCCAAACACCCTGAATATTTTGCTTATTTGTACAGTACTCAGTAGCGAAGATCCTAAAGCATCCCAGTAGCACAATGATTGTTACATACTGAAATCTGATAATATCTGTGTCTCTGCTATGTGCCCCCTCAGCCCTTTTTCTTTAGCATTAAAAAGCATTTCATAAAATATTTACCGAAGTGTTCCTTTAGCTAGAGTTGTTCAGTTTTAAAATAATGATTTAATCTTAACAAAAATTTAAATTCCCCTCATCTTGGGAGGAACACAGCAATGTATTAAAGCAAGCTGTTCTTTTAGTATTTTTTAAACAGCTTTATTATAGTCTGTATACCATGCAATTTGCACATTTAAAATGTATCATTCAGCACTTTCAGTGTTTTCAGAGTGTGTCGCTATCACCCCAAACAGCTCTAGAACATTTTCATTACTTCCCAAAAAACCCTGTGTCCAGTGCTGTCACCTCTCAATACCTTCCCAGCCATAGGCACCCACTAATCTATTCTCTGTTGCTATTGCCATCTTATTCTTTAGTGCAAGAGTTACACTGAGCAATGGAAATTACTAGCAGTTGTTCTGTTCGCGCCTATAACTCTTCAGATATCAGTGCCAATCCTTTTCCTTGATTTTTAAGAACCCAGCCACCTAGTTTTTATGAACATTAAAAAAGTAAGTTGAGCAGGGCATGGTGGTCCATACTTGTAACCCTAGCACTCAGAAGACTGAGGCAGGAGGATACCTATGAGTTCAAGGCCAGCCTGAACTACACAGCAAACCTCTTCTTTTTTTGTTTGTTTGTTTGTTTGTTTGTTTGTTTATTTATTTCTTGTTCCAGAATCTTTATTTGTTTATTCACTCATTTTTATGGCTGGCTCAGCCTGCCCCGAGGGCAGGGCTGGCACAGCATGTGGTGCTGGGGATTGAACCGAGGTCCCTGAAGCCGCCCAAGCTTTCGTAAGCACGCGCTTTAGACCACTGAGCCATCCCACCGGGCCCCCAAGACTCTTCTTAAAAAGAGAGAGAGAGAGAGAGAGAGAGCAACTTCAGCTGATAGCAGCAATTCAGAATTTACAGCAGAAGGCCAAGGTGCAACTTGCCTTCCTAGCTGGAGCAGGTTCTCTAATGAGACCCCTAAGAATAGTTTTCTCATAGGTTGGTGAAAAGATTAGTGAGGGTGGTAGTAAGGTGGACTCAAGGTTTCTGTCTGAAAAAAAAAAAAAAAAAAAATTCCCCGAGGAACTTCCATGAGTTTTTTGCTTTGGAGTTTTCAGTACATTTCTGGCAGAGTGGACTTGGAAGGGCAGGGCAGGCTGAGTGAAGTGGGAAGACTCGTGACTTCAGACAGACACCAGCTCCAGCCCTTTTTTGTGATATGAGCCTAGGCCAGCCACGTAGGCTTTCTCAGCCTCAAAACTCATTCTGAGAACTAAGTAAGACAGTATCTAGAAAGTCTCAAAAAGTAGCTTTCAGGTGAATAATGCTTACTATATGATACAACAACTATTGCTGTTCCAGTTTACCATTCTTAAATTATAAATTCCTTGATGGAAAGTTTATATATTTTTCTTTCTGGGCTTTTTATTTACTTGTTTATTTATTATTTTTCTGTATTTTTTAGGGTCTATAGGGTGTTCAGGGTCTCACTGCTAAATCAGACCCGTAGTGATCTACCTATTTACAGCCTCCCAAAAGCTGGGATTACAAGTGTGCACCACCATACCCAGTCTTCCTTTTGAGCTTTACACAGAATCCAGGGTAATGTTTTCCAGTTAGTGGGTATACAATGATGTGTTGCCACTACAAAAGATTTACCAAAACTACTGTCATAGGGGACCTATAATGGTATCGAGGGGATGGGGGCTTCACTTATGATAGGTGAGGTCAGCTTGAGCTGCGGGTTTAACACACAATGGACATTAGTGTTTGCTGGACCCCTGAGATTTCAGGTTTGAAGGTATTTCTTTGAATAGGTGTCAGCAAAAAGAAAGCCAAGTCTTTTTAGTCTTGGCCTGCTCTTTTTAACCCCAGAATATAAGAAAACTTTTCTAATGGAAGCAGTACTCTTTTGTTATTTGGCTAAGAAAGGACAGATCTTAGACACTGTACACATTGTATTTCTTTGCTCCTGAACTTGAGTTCAAGATTACAGGTATGTACCACCATGCCCCGCTCAACTTACTCTTTTAATGTTCATAAGAACTAGGTGGCTGGGGTCTTAAAAATCAAGGAAAAGGACTGGCACTGATATTTGAAGAGTTATAGGGCAAATTACTGAGCCAACAGAACAAGCCAGTTCACTAATGCAGCGCCAGAAAATGTCATGAGTTAATGGTTAAACAGAGAATTCCTGTAAGTGATTTTGTACTGTCATTTCTATGAAGTTTTCGTAATACAAGTTTTGAAGTTAATGTTTCTCAGATGTTATAATGCACACAGTTGCCCTCAGGGTCTTGTCCACAATGCAAATTCTGACTCAGGAGGTCTGAGCAGGGCCTAAAGTTCCAAACCTCAGTCAGCTTCCTGCTTTAGGTGCTTTCAGATGCCAGCCTTTTGGCCGTAGGTAGAGGACAGGTGGCTCCTGTCTTGGTTTCTGTTCCTGGCCTCCTCTTTTGAATTTGCATATCTCTTTGATCTGCCCAGGTTTGGTCACTGGCTACGGTAGCTACAGATCTTTGCCTTGGTCCGAAGTCAGACCCAGATTTGGAAACACCCTGGGCGCGGCATCCATTTGGACGGCAGCTGCTGGAGTCGCTGTACGTTTTGAGAACTAAAAGTGAGGAAAATGAGCATTGTCGGTTGTAGGTCTGTAAAAGCATGAAATGCTGTTGCCTAAGACAAAGGTGCAGGAGCTTAAGGAGTGAGAGGAAGAAGTAGGGTCTTTCCTTTTAACTCTAAAATAACCTCTGTACAGGATAAACTTCTTACAGCAGAAGGAATTACAGCCATATTATGGCAAGGACTTGTGAGCCCTCAGACTATCTTCAGAGATTCCTGTGTTGGTCTGTAAATCACAGAATGCTAGAGCTGGTACATTTCTTCTTGGATGTGGTGCAGTTTGATCCCTGGATACAGATTTGAGAGTTGGGTGTTGCTGTTGGGTCCCAACACAAGGACTCTTTTACCCTCTTAGGCACCTTATGAAAACATTGAGTCTATGTTCAATGTATTGCATGGAAATGTGGCCAGCTATCTTTTTTTTTTTTTTTTTTTTTTTTTTTTTTTTTTTTTTTTTTTTTTTTTTGTCTTTTTTTTGAGACAGTGTGTCGCTATGCAGTTGAGGCTGGTCCTGCGCTCACTTTTGTAGCCCAGGCTGGTCTCGAACTCGCACCAATCCTCCTGCCTCAGCTTCCCAAGTGCTGGGATTACAGGCGTGAGCCACCACGCCCGGCAGCTATCTTATATATAGTGTACAAATAATTTGTCATGAGTAAGACACTTGGTTCTCTGAAACATCAAGGCTCCAGGTCTAGGCAGGGGACTCTCCATCTCTTGGGTTGAGGTTTGCTTCCTGTGCTTGCTGAGGCCAGGCCTGGAACATTTGCTCCTGTCCTGTTGCCTTGTCCTTAATGCAGGGGTAATAATGCAATCTGTGCAGTTCACATGGGACTCCGATGATGGTGAGTGTGAAAACACTTAAAAATATTAGGTACCAAGTAGTAAGAAGGTACATTCTTTTGTGACAGAGGCAAAGATCTTCTGATCCCTAACTCATAGACTAGCACAGTAGTCCTAAAAGACAAAGGGACAGAAATACCTAAAAGATAAAAACACTTCTTGTCAATCCTATTGTTCAAGTTTGTGCCAGACATGATGGCACATGCCTGTAATTCCAGCTACTCAAGAGGCCAAGACAGAGGAATCTTAAGTTCAAGGCCAATTAAGTGATGTTAAGTGATGGGCAATTAAGTGATGTTTTGTCTCTAAATAAATAAATAAATAAATACTTAAAAAGGGCTATGATGGGGCCTGGCAGGATGGCTCAGTGGTCTAAAGCTCCTGCCTAGGAAAGCTTGGGTGGCTGCAGGGACCGCGGTTCTATTCCCGGCGCCACATGCTGTGCCAGCCCTGCCCTCAGGGCAGGCTGAGCCAGCCATAAAAATAAATAAGCAAACAAAAGTTCTGAAACAAGAAAAAAATAAAATAAAATAAATTCTTTAAAAAAAAAAAAGGGGGGGGCTATGAGTATAGTTCAACAATGGAGTCCTTGCTTAGCATACATGATTCTCTGAGTCCAATCCTTAGTGCTAGAAAAATGAGAACAAAAAAGTTCCTATTTGTATTTCCACCTCCACAGTCCGTGAATGGCCTGCTGTTCACACCATGGTTCTCTTAGGTTGTGGGAATGGCATCTGTAGGTGTGGCCTAAAGAGCAGGGTGTCTTCTGATCAAACACATTCGGCTGCTTATGCCAGTGTTGGGCCAACATACGTGGTTCATGGGACACAGCATCCAAACTGACCCACAAGTCTGGGTGCCAGCCAGAATGTTTAAAGTGGATAATGAGTTGTCTATAATTTTCTTTCTTGAGCTCACTTTTGTAGCCCAGACTGGTCTTGAACTCATACCAATCCTCCTGCCTCAGCCTCCCAAGTGCTGGAATTATAGGTGTGTGCCACTCTGCCTGGGTGTTTGTAATTTTCAATGCCCATTATTCCAAAAAAAATGTAGCTAGACTCACAGTAGTCAGACCCCAAACCTATAAGGCACAGTGCTTGCCAGGGTTGTGGAGGCACACTCTGCCTCGTGACAGTAACCACCAGCGACGGTGACTGTCTTCCGTCTGCAGTCCTACTCTTCATTTATTTTCTCCTTACTTCTGTTTCTCTAGCTTGGCGCACTATTGCCGGCTGCGGGATGTTCAGACCTTGGCTATGCTCTGCAGCGTGTTTGAAGCTCAGTCTCGGCCTCAGGGGCTGCCCAACCCCTTTGGGTCTTTTCCTAACCGGTCTTCCAGTCTCATGGTATCCCATAGTCGATATGTAAGTATATGCCTTTCAGGTTTGCATCTGATTTTTTCCAAAACGTAAACTTTGATGTACAGTAACATTCTAATGCCAGTCCTATGTGTCCCTTTCCATCCAGCCCAGCTTTACCTCCTCGGGCTCCTGTTCCAGTATGTCAGACCCAGGCCTCAGCACCGGTGGCTGGAACATAGGTTGGTTGGGAGTGATGCTGCCTGCGCCGATAGTCTGCCCTCTCAAAGCTGTGTGCCAGCTGTGCAGGTGTACTCTGCCTCAGGCTTATTCCTGTCACTGGGACCCAAAACCTGACGCTTACGAGTTAAAAGAGACACTTTGCTCACAGTTAAAGTCCATGGTCAGATGGCTCCAAGGCAGGAAGGACCTAATGTCAGGAAAGCTGCTGGTCCCGGAATGGAAGCAGGCAGAGAGGAGGAGAGCTGGGGAGGAGATCAACTCTTCCAGGCCACACCCCAGTGGCCAACCTCCTAGCTGAGTCCACTCACAGCTGTAGGCTATTCACCTTCCAAAAAGCCCAGCCTCCTAGACAGCTCAGCAGACTAAGCACTTGCTTAGACAAGTGCAGGGACTGGGACTTGATCCCAGCACCATGGGCCATGCCAGCCCAGACCCTGAGCATGCTGAGCCAGGTACCAAGACTGGGCCTGGTAGTGCGCACCTGTAATATCAGTGCTGTGGAGGTTGAAAACAGAAGGATCATTACAAATCCAAGCTACATAGTGAGACCCTGTACCAAGAATACATTAAAAAAAAAAAAAAAAAAAAAGCCTCTGAGCAGTTGAAGTTTAGGGGGACTGGGGGTGGAGCCTTCCAGGTCTAAACCACTATGTAATCTTTAGCTAGTGCACATTCTCCATGTTTTCCTTTGTTTCTTGTTTCCTTCTCAGTGTAGTATAGTGTAATAGGGTTACTATTGGCCAGGAAGACCTGGCCTTACATGTGAAATGGACTGTTTTTGAGTGGTCTGGGCTCTGTTGGCTTGCTTTGCATCTTCTAGCTAAAAAATTGACCCTAGGACTTTCTACAGTTTGCCCCCCAAACCAGCCCTGCTCTGTCTTCTGCACATGCCCCATTCCATGACTACCTCCCATTCCCTATCGTCCACCTCATTCCATGCCTGTTTTCAGCTTCAAGAAATAAAGAGTGTAGATAAATAAAGCTGGGTTCAACCACATCTGGCCATAGGGTCTATTCCATGAATAGATGTTTTTGCATTTCCTGGACTTTTGAAATTTCATTTTTAAAAATGATCTTAATTTTCTGAATTATAAAGTTATATAGGAGGGCCGGTGAGATAGCTCAGTGGTCTAAAGCACCTGCTTAGGCAAGCTTAGGCAACCACAGGGACTGAGGTTCAATCCCCGGCACCACATGCTGCATCAGCCCCACCCACAAGGCAGGCTGAGCTGGCCATAACATAAGTAAATAAAGTTTTTTTTTTAAAGTTAAATATGAACCAGGCACTGTAATATATTCCCATATTCTCAGCTATTCAGGAGGCTGGGACAAAGGGATCACTTTCAGCTCGTGAATTCAGGGCTACCCTGGGCAATATAGCAACCCCTTATCTCCTAAAAAATAAATAAATATAATATGTCCACAATAAAAAGAAAAGTATTAAAAGAAGAAAATAGTAATTATTGATCTATCAGGAATAGCACCCATTGACATTCATGTGTTGAAAAAAAAAATTTCATGTGTTAATTAGCTTTCTGTTACTGTGAGGGCAAACACCATGAAGGAGGTGAGCTTTATTCAGGCTCATGGTTTTAGGGTTTGAATTCATGGTCAGATGTCTCCATTGCTCTTAGCCCTACAGTGAAGGCAAAGGCAAAACTTCATAGTGGAAACCTGGGTGCTTCAGACATATAGGACACAGAGAAAAGAGAGAGTGATCCAGAGAAGAAGGGGCCAGGAGCCAGATTCGCTCCCCAGATCACACCCCAGTGCTCCACTGCCTTCAACTAGGCCCGCCTCTTCCCATCACCCTCCAGTAAAGCCACAAGTGATGACCTCCCCAGTGGGTCTCACCCCACTGAAGAAGTGAGAAGCCTCATGAGCCCATCCCTTCCTAGAAGCTTGTCAAGAACCAGGCCTTTGAGAGCCGGGCGTGGTGGCGCACGCCTGTAATCCCAGCACTCGGGAGGCTGAGGCAGGAGGATCGCTGTGAGTTCGAGACCAGCTTGGGCTATAAAAGTGAGCTCAAGGCCAGCCTGAACTGCATAGTGAGACCCTGTCTCAAAAAGAAAAAAAAAAAAAAAAAGAAAGAACCAGGCCTTCAACTCAGTGACCTTTTTGGGGGATCTCAGCCGTAACAATTGGAGCCCAAATATAATAGTTGTAGAGCATTTTCTTCTAATCTGTCTGTGAGTGTGTGTGTGCACACAGGTATGGGTGTTTATTCTATATATGCTATTTTGTATTCTGCTTTTAATGTTATCAAGAACATTTTCTCATGGCATTTTAACAAGTGTTTATGAATAATCATTGCATAACATTCTATAACATTTGCTTCGTTATTATGTGCACTTAATATCCAGTTCCCTTAGTAACAACACCTGGACAAAGAGCTCTGTTATATTTCCTTTTTTTTTTTTTTTTTGTACTGGCAATGGAACTTAGGACCTTGGGCTTGTCAGGCCAGGGCTTGTGCTACTGAGCTGTCCCTGGCCCTAGCTACATTTCTGGGTCTTTAGTCTGGTCTGTTTTTCTTCTAGGGAATCAGTTGCACACCCTATAGTAAGAGGGCTTTCCGGTGGTTCTCATGCCTTCTCTGATGCTCATCTTCCCTTGCCCTTTGCTTTCTCCAGCTGGGAGAGAGGCTGAGCACATGTCCTCCCCATGGGGAGAGTCTTCTCCAGAAGAGCTCCGTTTCGGGAGTCTTACCTACAGTGACCCTCGGGAGAGGGAGCGCGACCAACACGACAAAAACAAAAGGTGATCACCTTCTTGGGGAAGAGCTGCATTTCTGGAACTCTCAATTCTCCAAAATTGTCCGTCCTGCTTGAAGAATGGGATATTAAATACCTGTGGCATCAGGCTTTCTGCTTTGTTCTCTCCCTTTCTCCCACCCTTCACTTCCTTCCTCTCTGTTCCTCATTTTCTGTCCCTCTCCCCGTCTATGGGATGTGGGGCATTATCCGGTGACTTTGCACTGAATTACATCCCTAACCTTCTTTAAATTTTGAAACAGAATCTCATGGACTTGTCTAGCCTGGGTTAGAATGCACAGTCTTTCTGCCTCAGTACTCCTCTGTAGTGCTGGAATTGCAGGCCTGCACCACCACCACAGCTAGATTTGAGCTTGTTTTTTGTTTTTTGGTTTTTTGTTTTTTGTTTTTTTGTATTATGGCTGGCCTGGCCTTTCCTGGGGGTCGAACCACAGTCCCTGTGGTTGCCTAAGCAGGCACTTTAAACAGCTGAACCATCTTGCCAGCCCCTGCACTTGTTTTTTCTTTCTTTCTTTTTTTTTTTTTTTTTTTTTTTTTTTTTTTTTTTTTTTTTTTTTATCTTTTTGATAACAGGGTCTCGCTATGCAGTTGAGGCTGGCCTTGAGCTCACTTTTGTAGCACAGGCTGGTCTCGAACTCGCACCAATCCTCCTGCCTTAGCCTCCCAAGTGCTGGGATTACAGGCGTGAGCCACCACGCCTGGCTAGCTTTTCTTTAAGGAAATAATAGGAAATCTTTTCAATTTATTCAGGCTTTTGGACCCTGCCAACACCCAACAATTTGATGACTTTAAGAAATGCTATGGAGAAATCCTCTACCGTTGGGGTTTGAGAGAAAAACGAGCGGAGGTGCTGAAGTTTGTGTCCTGTCCTCCTGATCCTCACAAAGGAATTGGTGAATATAAATTTCTTCCTTTTCCTGTCCCTGGCTGGAAGGTTCTGTCACTCCATTTGTCGTAGCCTCAGACTCGAGGTAAAGTTTCAGCTTTTCATGATAGGCAGAAATCTCTGGAGTACCTTAGTCTGTTTCAAGCTCCTGAAAACCCTTGTATTTTATAACAAGATTAACTTTTTATTGGAACAGAAGTAGACTGAGGCCCAGCACTGACCAAGGAAAAGCTAGTTTCTCACCCAGTTGGCTAATGCGTTTGACGCCTCACTGAGCGCTCACACATTCCTTCCTCCTGTGGAGCTGGCAGCTGAGTGAGGGGAAATTAAGTAATCGTAAATCATGACAAATGTTAAAGAAGAGACAAAACTGGTGTTAGGGCAGGGAGAGCAGGAGAGGAGAGTTTGGGGAGATGGATGAAGAGTATAGGGAAAGCCATGGCAAAGGGCTGAGGTCCAGGGGATGCAAAGGAGCCACTAGCCAGAGCAGCAAGAAGAGCAGCACTCTACAGAGGGAGCAGCCCACAGAGAAGTGACTTGTCACTTCCAAGGGATAAAAGAAGGCCAGTGACTGGAACACAGTGAGCAAGAAGAGTGGAGTAAAATTAGGGTAGATAGCTAAGCACAGTGATGCACACCTGGAATCCCAGCACCTGGGAGGCTGAGGCAGGAGGATTATGAGTTTGAAGCCAGCCTGAATTACGAAGTAAATTCAGGCTAGCCTGTGCTACCTTATTTTTTACAAATAAAAAAGAGAGAGTGGCACACTCCTGTACTCCCAGCACTGGGGAGACTGAAAACAGGAGGATCACTACAAGTCTGAGCTACATAGTTAGACCTTATACCAAATACATCGAAGGAAAAAGGAAGAAAATATATTTAAAAGAGAGAGAGAGAGAGAAAGAATGGGTATACATGCGCAGTTGGACAGGAGGAATAACCTTTAATGTTCTATCACATAATAGGTAACTATGGTAGGAATCAATTAACTGAATATTTTAAAATGGCTCATAAGGGCTGGCAAGATAGTTCAGTGGACTAAGTGCCTGCTTGGCAAGCGCAGAGATCAAGGTTTGATCCCTGGTACCACATGCTACACCGGCCCCACCCCCTGGGTACAGAGAGCCAGCCACTGAGGCTGGGCATGGTGGCATGCGCCTGTAATCCCAGTGCAGTGAGGCTGAAAACAGGAGGATCACTATGAGTCCAGTCAGCATAGTGAAACCCTATACCAAATACATTAAAATAAAATAGCTCTTAAAGAGGAATTTCAATGTTCTCAGCACAAAGAGATGATTAATATCTCAGGTGACAGATATGCCTGTTACTTTGATCTAATCATTATACATTGTATTACAGTACTGTGGGAAATGACACTGTATCCCATAAACATGTGCCATTACTATGTCGATTAAAAAATTAGTCAATGCCGGGCGTGGTGGCTCACGCCTGTAATCCCAGCACTTGGGAGGCTGAGGCAGGAGGATTGGTGCGAGTTCGAGACCAGCCTGGGCTACAAAAGTGAGCTCAGGACCAGTCTCAACTGCATAGCGAGACCCTGTCTCAAAAAAAAAAAAAAAAAAAAAAAAAAAAAAAAAAAA
>PVJA010034940.1:0-22125 GCA_004027025.1 Myocastor coypus
TTTTTTTTTTTTTTTTTTTTTTTTTTTTTTTTTTTTTTTGGTGGGGGCTGTTGTTACTTTTGTTTAATAAAAATTTCCATGGTGCTCGCTATATCATAGAAATAGCCCACTTAATTCTTTTCTCAGTCTTCTCATAGCACTATCCTACCATTTCTGCTACAACTAATAAATTAAGGTATGTCTTTAAATTCACAAAGCTAATGTGGGTAAAACACACAAAGCATTTATACTCTCAACCAAGATGTGACCTTGCCTTCCTAGAGTGTTGTTTATTTTTCTCTTACATAAAGCTGTTTGTGTGCCTCTTTTTCTCTTTAAATGATTTCCTTTTTATCATACACTGTTTACCTCTACCTCCTTCACCCCTTTACCAAGCCTGTTACTAATCTAAGAGATTTGAGATGCTAAGACAAATAGGAGCGCCACGAAGAAATTATCCTTGAAAAGGTGACAGTTCCTTGACTCCACTAACACACCAGCCACAGGAATGGCCACAGTTGACTAATCCTTTCTGCTTTGTAATCAAAGGTGCTTTGGTTTTGAACTTGAAGCTTCAAAGAAAAAGGCAATTTTAAAATGAATGCAGCCCTCCAATCCTTTGCAAATGTTCTTCTTTGTCGTGTCATTGTTTTTTTTTAGGTACAAAAGCAGTCTCTATCAGTTTTAGAAATTATAAGAGCTGCTGAAGAGAAGAAAAATATTTCAGAAAACTGAACTCTGATCACTTCCATGCTTTTTCTTTGGGGGAAAAGAGGTCACATAAGTTGGAAATACTCATAAAAGCCTTCAAGGAGATAGGATCTAGACAAAAAGCTTTCACTAGTCTCTTCTCAATAGATTCCAAATAAAAATCCAAGTGAAAAGAGCAGGCAAATTTATTCAAGCAAATATCACACGGGTATTATGAAAGAAGGCCATCCAATTAACTAATTACTTCTTACATTTCCTTGGTGTAACAATCAAAGTCAGTAGCTGTCAGAAATGCACTTCTCTGAGAGAGCAGAAAATTCAAGTTTAAAATTCACCTGGTTTTTAAAAAACTCTCAACAGGCATCATCCCTATGTGGAGGGAATAGTATAATTAAATACTGACAAGCTATGTTCCCTGGAATTATAAGACATTTTGCATTTGATTGCATTCCCTATCAGCCAGGCTGACATTCAGGCCAATGGTGGCATAAATTATGCTACCATTTCCTGGATGTTTTTCCCTGAAGCTCTGCAGTGGATAACTAGAGGGAAAGAATTCATGTCTCTTGAGCAGTTGCTACCTTCTAGACATTTCTATATGTTTCATTTTGACCTCATATAAACCTGCACGGATCTGGTAGACCATGTCAGGAACTTGTTTCTAATGCAAAAACAAAGCGACTGAATGTGGAAATTATGAGACTGTGGAGAATATGGCCCCTCTTTGTTCATCAGCTTTGGAGAAAGTAAGACCCAAGCTCAGGTTCTCGGGTCTTGACGCTCCGTATTTATTAGCTTCACAGTGTCGGTCATTAGTTCCCGAGATCCTGAGCTGGAAGCCAGTCTGGGAGAGGGCTAAGTAGTGGAAAGAAAGCGACTACATAAGGGAGGGCTTTCTCCCTGTACATAGGCACTGAAATCTAAGGAGGTGCCTGGAAGAATAAGCAAGACCTAAAGGGTTGGGCCTATGTGGATGGGTAGTCTTAAGGTGGCAGGTTTGATGCCAACTTTCTCTTCCTCTTTTAGATACAGCTCATAGGAAATTTCCATTAGCCCATTAGAAGTACTTCCCTTCTACAAATGGAATAATACTAACCAAAACATGAAGGTATTTCAGGACTTTTTCAGCATAGCAGTATTTCCTGTCTTTGGCCTATTTTTCTTGGGCCACATTCCTGAGAGGTCCTAGCTTTTCTGCCAGAGGACCTAGGATAATCCGGCGGTGGCTGTCCAATTTACTGCCCCTGTTCTACATTCCTGACTTGTGAGTATTTGTAGACGAAAGGACCAGCTTTCCAAAGCTCAGCATAGCTGCTTTAATTTGTCATTGTCCTAAAATTTCATGGAAATGGCTGCTGTGAAGCCAGCAAATGACTAATAAAATCTCTCTGCCTACTCATTTTTAATGTCATTCTGGAACGCTTGAACAGGGACCATCTGGTCACAGTGCTTACTTTAATATAAAAGAGTAGCTGAATTGAAAATCATATTTCTGGGAGAATACTGGAACAAGGCTTGTGTTTGTGAACCCCAAGCATGGAAAAACAAGCCACATACTTCATCCAATCAGTGATGAAACACACCGGATGCCACATGGCCGTCGCTGCCTGTCCATGCAGGCAGAATAGACAAATAGCAATCAATACTGTTCTCCTAATAACTGTCTCATTCATTGAGCACTCTCCATGTGCCAGACAATGCACAAAGCTCTCTAGATGATTATTTTGTAAGAGCTAAGTACTATTAGTGTAGTCATTTCATAGGAAGAATAAACAGACCTAAAGAAGTTAAGTAATTTTGCTCCAAGTGTATAGGTAGACTTACAACTAGCCCATCAGCTTTTGCATGTGTATCCTGGACAAGGGGGTATTTGAATTAATATCACAGTAAGGACTTTTATGGAAAAGTTATTCTGAGTGATGGCTCACACATCATCTTGGTTGAGGACCAGGAAGAGTTATAGAAGAATTCTTTCTTTCTTTCTTTCTTTCTTTCTTTCTTTCTTTCTTTCTTTCTTTCTTTCTTTCTTTTATTTTGGCTTCTAACTGAAATACTTATAGAGTCAGTAGGAACATGACAAAATTAGCAGTATACTTGTATACTTTTCACACAGTCTAGCTATATGATAACATCTTTCTTTTTCATCTTACAATGGTGTAGAAAACGTGATACGATAACATCTTACATGATCATGATATGTTTGTAAGAAGAAATTCTCAGTGGTATGCTACAGACTTCTACAAAACTTTATTCAGATGTGGCATGCATTTATTTGCAAATTTTTCTCATAGTTTCTATTTTTATCATGTTCATGTAGAATCCTTTTTAAGAATCTGTAGTTTTACATGACAGGGAGCTGAGTAAATTTTTCACTGGTATTGTACGATGCACCAGCTTTTCTGTGATGCTGAGACACAATGCTGGACACCCACAGTTTAAAGCAGGAGAGAATATCTAGGGCCATGGGTTCTCAAGCTTTCCAGCCATACCTGGCTGGCTCCACAGCACAGGGGCAGGTATGGAATAGCTGCTCACATCAGGGAGCCCAGAAAGTAGAGAGAAGGGAGGGCCCCAGCAGGTTCCCTCCTGGTAACATCTACAGTGACCTCCCCTGCTGACCAGGTCCATTTTCTATGAGAGTATTTAGCAACAGACTCATCAGTGCATTGTTATCGTGCCTCATGGTCCAATCACTGTCTACATAGGTGGGGCTTGGGAGACCCCAACTTCAGCCATACCAGTGACTCCAAGCAGGAGGGTTTTGAATGAGGATCTGGACACTCCACGATAACAGTCAAACCCCTGTCCTCCTCCCTATCACTGATCTCAGGCTCTGCTAACCAGATCTGGCTCCTGTAAGTGACTTTCCTCTGTGTCGGCCGAGTTAGTCACTCTGCCTCTGCTCTCTGGTGATTCTTCCTAAGATCTGGCAACCTCAGAACTTATATGTTTCTAACCTCAATTTCCATGTTGCACAGCCACTTTCTTTCAGGATACACCTTTTGGTGGGAATCCAATTCCCTCCAGCTTGGCATTTGGCTTCTTGCGCTCTTCCTGTCCTGTACTCTGCCTCTACTTACCTTGTGTGTACCTTAGAGATGTGTACACCAAGGGACTTGCGAGAGACCAAATGACTTGTCTGGTTCGGTGTTCACAGTGCATAGGGAAGTTCCCAGGTTCCCTGCTGTGACATGTAGTTTGTCACAGAGCAAACAAAAGCTGAGAATGATTGGTTCAGAATTACCTAACATGGGATTGGAGACTAAAAGACTCAGCCAAACAGCGACTTCCTCGGTGTGGTCCAGTGGTAGGACGAGCACAACTTAAATCAAAACTAAAAAGACATTGAAGAGCCGGGCATGGTGGCTCGCGCCTATGATCCCAGCACTCGGGAGGCTGAGGCAGGAAGATTGGTGCAAGTTTGAGACCAGCCTGGGCTACAAAAGTGAGCTCAAGGCCAGCCTCAACTGCATAGCGAGACCCTGTCTCAATAAATAAATAAACAAACAAATAAATAAATAAATAAAAAGACATCGAACATCATAGAAGGATATGGCTTTTTTTTTTTTTTTTAGAACTAAAAAGTCTTTTCTCTGCCAAATGACAGAAGCATTTTAATCCACTTTTGGAATGGAATGCTGTTATTAGTCACAGTCTTTAAACTTGAGCTTTGACCAGGCAAAACACATATTAAAATCAGGCCTCACATGCCTGAAACGAATTTATCACCCCTCCCCCACCCTGGTTGTTTCCTGAAGTCTTATGGTTCCCAGACACGGAGCTTCGGTGCCCCCTGGTATCTCTACAGTTCTCCACACTCACATGCGTCCAATTGTCACCTGGTGACCTTCAGCCCTGCATGTGCTGTTTTCTCTCCGTATCTACTGTTGCTGTTCTCCTCTTTAGCTGTCCCCACAGGTCTCTTGGCCTACACATCTCCAGTGTATGTGTGTGTAGGTTAATCAAGGAAGCACAGTCATTGTCAGACCCCTAATGTATCCACAGCTTGAATGACATTCCTGTAGCTTTGGGGTTTAGAATAGAGTCCTTGCTTAGACTCTGAGGTCTTCTGCCCCTTTTCAGTTTTACTTAAAATTTCTTCCTTGGCACCCACCCTATGAGTCATGCGTGGCAGTGCCCTATGTTGCCTGTGCTTTTCCATGAGCACATGCTTCCTCCAGGCATGTCACAGGCCATCTCTTCTGTGTTCTTGGAAGCAGTCTTCTACCTGAACTTCTGATTTTGGTTTGTTTACCTAATATACCAAGGGCAAACAAACTATAGCCTCTGGCAAAAATCCAGCCAGAAGCTTGTATGTTACACACACAGACATTCTTCGTTTAACACTGAACTCCTCTCCTAGTAAGTCCTTAAATTGCTTGACCACTAAGTGAGGGATGATATAGATCCTGTAGTTGTTCCATGTAGTGCCGTAATGTGTAACAGAACCTCAAACTACAGTGAACAAGAATTTCTGTACTAAACTCTAGAAGAAGCCGCTACAAGGCCACATTGCTACTCATGCTCCCGCATCCTAAGTCCAAATATGGGTCCTAAGCCTGGGGAGCTATTACACTGGTAGATTGTTAAACAAGAGATATCCACAAAGCCATACCCATTCATTTAAGTGCATAATCCATAACGATGTACAATAGTCCTTCAGTCAATAGTGGTCCCATAAGATCAGTCACCTAGTGACACTGTAGCCATCTCAGTCCCTTTAAAGACACTCTAAAATGTTCACACAATAAAGAAGCCTTCTAATTCTCAAAATGTATCCATTTTGTTAGCCATGTATGACACCTTTCTATTTAAGTTAACACTAAGACAGAAACAGTTAATTGCAACAGATACTCGACAGCCTTGGTAACACAAAAGGTTTACTTTCTGGTACTTTACAGATCATGCCTGCTGCTCCAGGCACAATCGCTGTAGTCAGTGCTGATTCCCACAGTGAGACCAGCACTATCAAAAATGCGTCCATCCCCATCGTGAGCTTATTATACGAGGACAGAAAGGAGAAGGACCCTTTCTTAAGTTCACTGTCTACAAAGGATGTTAATGTATCTTTGACTTACAATCTACTTATAAGACATCATATGATATTTTCTCCTAGCATTAGAAATTTTAAAAAGTATTATTTCCATTTTCCATTGATTTTATATTACTTCTTGTCTTTTACACACAAATAGGTCTTTTTCTCTTTGAGTCCTTTGAGTTAGTCTAGTTTTGTATACATTTTCTCATTTTTTTTTCCTAATGTGGAAGAAGATGATACTTAATTTTGTTCTCACATAGCTAATTTTTAAAATATGCTTTAGTGATTGTTTTTATTATAGTTTTAGACAATTTCATTTTTGTGTATTTTGGTATCATTTTATTCAAATTTCTTTTGCAAAAGGCTCCTTTTGGGGGGGACTGTGCTATAATTTCAACTAAATTCAGAAATTTCATATCTTTAAATATTTATTGCCTACTCCTTTCTACTTTGAGAATTACAATTATATGAATATAAATTTCTTGATTTTGGCACAGACTGAACTATTATATTACCGATCTGTGAATGTTTTCTTCATTTTTATTTGACATAATTTTTATTGTTGTATTCATCTAAGTTTGTAAATAATTTATTTATAATGTCAAATCTATTATTAATCTCATGCTATGTATTCATTTCATAAATATTTCTCTAAAATTCACTCTGCCTACATTTTATATCTTTAACATTTCAATATTTGTCGACAATTTTTAGTGTGCTATATAATTATTGATTTTCAATAGAGTCAATGAGAAAGAAAAGCACAAAACTATAGACTGCTTCTACAACACACAAAGAAACAATTGCAGTCTATGTAGAGGTATAACATGCAGTGGGGTGAGACTGACTTTCCTGAGCAGCGAAGTGATAGGAAAAATAGAACCAAAAGCTGGAGTCCTACACAGGAGTTAGTCTGGGTGGCGAGGAGTTAAAGCCATTCCAGACGGCGCACACTGAGGGTTGGAGGATCATGGTCTCTTTGGGAAGCCCAGTGGAATGAGCTACACAATTAGATCAATTTGGATGCAAACACTGACTCCTTCATACATTCGCTGAGCAGCTGAGCATGTCTTTGGCTTCCCTCAGCCAGTTTCCTCATCCTAACAAGATTTACGTGAACAAACCAATACGACCTGGCTAAAAGTTTGATGGTGAAGGAATGTATAGGGGGAAAAGGGTTCATATCATGAAGCTCTGTGGCGAAACAAAATAGGTTGTGTGACTCGGTGCGAGAGAGACAGCGAGGAGAAAGACGCACACCACCCAAAGACAGATGGCTTCTGTCATGTCCGGGTTCCTTCTGCCCTTCCGCCATCCTGCCTGCCTTTTCGTAGACTCTGCACAGTGGTGCATTGCCCTACTCCTATCTCCCAAATTGGGAATTCCTCCAGAACAATTTTCCTTTGTTATTCCTTTGTGTGTCTCCCAAGGTTCCTTGTACTGTGTCATGCAGAAAGTAGGTCTCTTGCAAACCACTTTTCAGTAATACAGTACAGTGTATTTTAAAGTGGTGTCTTCCACTTTTAAATCTGAAACTGTGAATATATGTTTACAATAATCTCCCTGCTGCACTATTTGTAACTGAGGCCAGTGGACTCCAACATATTGGTTTAGCTTGAACTTTTCCAGTCTGATGACTGTAAGTGTAACATAACTTTCAAAGAGGCGCACTTTGTTTCTGTAACTTTTTCTCCTGTCGGGGTCTTATTCTAAGTTGCTCTCCCTTCTCAGAAACAGTCCCCACCTCACCCTCTGGGTGTCCTTGCTCTTGATTTGTTGTTCTCCTCATACTGAAATGCTCAAAATTAGCATCATATTTCTATTTTTTGAAATAAAATAGTAATATCAGGAACAGATCTCTAGTGGAAGATTAGGCCCAAGGAGGCCAGAGAATGGCTAACTGGAATGTTCAACCGTATGAGCTCTTGAAGTAAGTAAGAGGCTCCTTAATCAAAGTGGTAACAATGGTGATCATATGTTACAAATAAACTGGCAGTGAAGTGTGTAAAATTGTGCCTGTCTTTCACAACATGCTTGCGTCAGCCTACTTTTCCATATTCACTAATGGGAAAACAGGCTCAAAGGGTTAGGGAAAGTTTAGAGGCTACAGGGCTGACTCCCAGGGCTTCCAACCTTGGATTACCCTGTGGCTGCGAGGGAGAATAAACAATGTTTTAGGCCTCTGCTTCTTGCTGGGCATTCACCCTGGTAAGCATTTTCCAACAGGCTATTCCTCGGCATACTCAGCCACACCATTTGCAAGGTCTGATATAGTAAAATATTTACAGTTCCTTGATGAAAAAGAAAGAGGGAAAGAGCCACTGAGGTACTAATAGCTAAGGCTTTTCCTCTTGGTTGGCTCTATTTTTAAAAGATTATGATTCAGTGTATTCTAAAAATTAAAATGTTGCATTATTAACATGAATTTGACTCTAATTTTTATTGAGTACAGTGTATTTTAAAGATGCAAATGGAAAGGCACATGCAGAGTCATTAAAAGCTACAATTCCTGTTTCATAGCTCGCCTGGGCATGAGTGCCATGTGCTTATCAGAAGCCCAGAATCCAGCCTGTGGGCCGCCTAATACGTGCATATTCCAACCACATGCTCTGCGTTTAGCTCACTGAGAAGCATGGAAGGCTGGAAGGGAAGGAGCTGCGGGCTGCCCTATCTTCCCTTTCCTTCTTTGTCATCTTTTTCAGTGAAAGCATTTAGTTAATACAGGAAGTAACAGGAGTAAAAGATGATATGGGGAGTTGAATCAATGTTCTACATTTCACACCATTTTTTTCTCTGCAGAACCTTTTGGTTCACACAGAATATGTGGGCCCTTGGGCTCTCACCATTTTCAATATCACCTTGTAGGCACCGCCAGTCTTTCTCATGCACCTTTTTAAAAAAATGTATTAAGTTTCAGGTCTCCTGGGTCCCACTACACAGAACGAACTTATAGTAATTCTCCTGTTTTTCAGCCTCCCAAACGCTTGGATTACAGGCACCCGACATCGCTCCCCGCTTCAGTTGCAATCTCAACGCACCCCAGAGGCAGGGCTGGCACAGCTGGGTCTCTCTGCCTTTGCCAACAGCACAGTTCCATCACAATCCTGTGCTTATGAGGCGTCACAATTGCCATAGTCAAATAGCATACGTGTTGGCAGCACAAGTATTGCTCTATGGATATGTTCTTGCATGTGCTCCATTTGCCCACGTAATTAATTCTAAATTAAAATGATTTTTCAATACGACAGCAACCTGACACTCAACTAAGCACTGGCCAGGATGGTGGCCCTGCCCTGTGCCTGGTAGAGGTATGCTGAGGAGGGGGCCTTTGAGAGGCCATTGCTTTTTGAATTTTTCCCTAAATCAACCTTGAACTGATCACCAATGTCATCATTTCAACCAGTGGTTCAAATCCAACTAGAAAACCTTCAGCTTGGCCATACTCTAAGAAACAGAGGAAGAAGAACCATAGGCCACTGATCCAGTCATCCAACTTGCCCTAGCCTCAGTGACTGTACTTACTTTCCTGCGGCCCAAGCTTCCATTGCACACTCCCATGGTACACTCTGGCCTTGACCAAACCTACCTGGCATAGCTCACCTGAGTTTGCAATTAAAAGAAGTACTTTTAGCATAGGTCTCTAATTTAGTACAACACACTAGACAAACATTTCCCAGTTACTTAATATGCTCTGTTATTTGCCTGGTGCAAGCTTTGCTTTTGTCGAACAAGCACCAGTCAGGCAAGTCTGCTGCGAGTGAGGTCTGTTGGAGAAGTGGAAGAGTGCAAGATAAAGATAGCTTTGTTCCTGACTCAAGGCAGTTGTGGTCTGCTGCCTTCTGAAACCAGAACATTGTTGTAAATACACTGTTTCCTTAGTGAGACCTGTCTCTGTGCAAAGGCCCTTGATTCATTTACCAGAGCTGTAAAATAAATAAATAGAGAGATATATAAATAAATAAATCAACAAGCAACTTACATTTTAAAATGTTCTAATCTGCTCCTCCCTTCTTTTTCTTTCTATTCCACAAGTATGGTTTGTGAGATAAATATAAGGGCTCATGCCCCAAGGTCATTATTCTACATCAATCTCTGAGCTCTCTATTTACAGGGTAACTTTTGAAAATACACACTGTACCCTATATTCAAGTAAATAGTGTCCTTTCCATAATTTTGAGTGTTTGGCCAAAATTTGCAAAACCCTCTAACTATGGTTTTCTAACTGATTTCCAGATTTAACCCGAAAGAATTGTGCAAGGTTTCAAGTATCTGAGCAGCTCTCATTCCCCTAACTCTTCTCCTCTTCACTGCCCTGAAATTCTCTTGTCTTGATCTCTTAGCCCTTCTTCTTAAGAACCATTCTTACCTTGATGCCAAAGGTGCCAGACAAACCCAGGCCTGAAACTGAGTCAGCAAAGGATTAGGCAGGAATGGTGGTAGGGGTGCAGACACACTTTAATATTACTACCATGATGATGGTACAGTTTTGAAGATGGTGGTTTGGGAAATTATAATGAAAAGGATGCTCTTCCCTAGGGAGGCGTGTAGTGGTAAATGAGAGGTGGGAGAGGAAAGAAATAGCCCTATATTTGCCATCACTTCTGTCCATGACTTTGGAAATCAGATGGCCATCCATTCTGCTTCGTCATGACCAGACTCATGTTAATAGTCTGTTCATTCATTCATTCATTCATTCATTTGTCCATTACTACAACAAATACCTTCTGGTCATTCATCAGTTACTGTCCTAGTCAATAAGACAATGAATAAGCCTCTCCACTCTGGGTAGTATTTATGATATAACAGTAATGCTCTGCAAAATGAAAATGGGTCAGGCTAGCAAATCTTATCTGAGATATCAAGGAAGACACTCACAAGCAAGACACAACTTGATATCTGATCACTGGCTTTCAAATATCAGACAAGCTTCTGACTTTGAAGATCTGGCGTAGACAAAAAAACTACATGTTAAGCAAGTATTGCAGATGATTTTGTTTATTTTTTTCTGTAAGTGGTGCGAGGAATAAACTCCAGGCCTTATGCAAGCTAAGCAGATATTTTATCACTGAGCTCCACTCACAGCCCTCATAAGTGTTTTAATGAAGAAATCTTCAGGGTACTCTCCAAAAGCATTTCTCTAAGTCCTTTATCTGTATTTGTGTGATTCATGGAAAATAAAATGCAGAAATAATTATTCTTTATAATAAAGAGGCAGTTTATTTTTTATCTTTAAATGACAATAATTGTTCATATTTATACAATACAATATGTATGTATATTAGCTGTAATGATCACTTTGGGATAATTAACATTTTAATGTCTTTAACCACTTATTATTTCTTTGTGTTGGCAACTTGGTGTGTGCAGGGGTGGTATTTGGTAAAATGATCTCACTATGCACCTTAGACTCATAGTGATCCTCCTGTTATCAAGCTTCCCAGCACTGGGGTTACAGGCGTGCATCACCATGCCTGGACTTGGTTGCCGGCTCAGTGTACCCCAGGAGGAGGGACCAGCACGGCATATGGTGCCAGGGATTGGACCCTAGTCCCTGCTCTTGCCTAAGCAGGCACTTAGTCCACTGAGTTATCTCCCCAGCTCCTCTTCTAGTTCTTTTTAAGATATTTACTAGGTTTTTCTAGACTAATTGTTCTAGTGTGCTACAGAACACTGCCATTTAGTCCTCTTACCTGTATGCCTGACTAAAAACAATGGCGACTGTTTAAATTTTTAAAAAAACTATCATAATAAGACACATTGATATTAATTCCCCTCAAAATTTTTCCACTCACTTTGAGCACAATTATCTCATGCTTCTTACTGCTTTCTGAAGCAGTTCTGGGAGTACTCTTTCCTAAATGTCCTTAATTATCCTGTCCTGGCTACCTCCTTGTCCCGAATTGACTCAAAACTTTTACTTTCCACAGTCATTTTGACTTTGGGGAAAGTACTAAAAACCTCAAAATTTCAGACCCTGTGAATAAAATGGCTGAGACACATCATAGTGTTTTCATAGGCCTGTCTTTCTGGATGGCACTGCTCTGCATGATACACTGTCCTTTAGATCGCCCCTCATAAAATCATTCATCAAAGAGAACTTCCAGAATGGGTTCAGAAAGTGGTGTAAGAATGATATGTGTTTGAAGCAAAAGGAGGATTTTCAGGTGGGCCATTTGTCTTTTACTGTAATAATTTTTTAAGTTTTTATTTAAACATGTACTACATTATTTACATCTTATCACGTATACTGGCACCACTATCTAATGTCTTACTTACCCTCCCTTCTCCCTCCTACTTATCCCTCTGTGGCCACCACACTGCAGTCTATTTCTACAAGAGGAACATCTGTGGCTTCTACCTATGACTGACAATGTTCAGTATTTTCTTTCTGCATCTCACAGGTACCATTCAACACATTATAATGTCCTCCAGTTCCATCTGGGCTGAAAATGCAAAATATCCTCCAGAAAAAGTAACCATTAACCTTCATTTTTCTTCTGTACATAGAGTATGAAGTTTGTTGTGCTACTCGATTGCCATTTTTTAAGAGGCTAAGAGTTACTCTATGGTTTTCCTGAAGACTCATCATTATCAGGAAGACGGGAGCCAGATTAATGATCAACAAAATCTATATATTAAAAATAATCATGTTTTGTCTCATGGAATATATATGAAAATGTGCACGACATAATAAAGCAATTTTCCATGGTTAGGCCACTTTCTCAAGATAGTTCAGTCAATTTCTTTCACTTAGTAATGTTTTAAAAAAAAGATGTAGGTGTTCAATGATATTTTAAAGAAATATTCTTAAAACACTGGAGTTGACATTTTTGAATTAGCATTTTATTATAACACAATCTAATTTATAAATTCAAGCCATGAAGAACTCGGTAGATAATTATAGTCTTGAAGGAGCTTCAAATTCACCTTAATGGGACCACATCAACCAACCAACCAGAGGCCACATGTAAATTTTTAAATAGTGCATTAAATAATTAAACAGCATAACAAAGTATGTTTTGGATAACTGTCACAGCCTAGTTTTTTGAGCGCTCTTACAAAAACTATGAATGGTTCATTAGAGGTACTTTTGAAGCCAAAAATGGTAGTGTAAGTCACATGGAACTCCTAAAAAGAACTTGGCATCAAGCAGAGAAAGAACTTGCTGTTGGAAATAGCAGATTAAACAAAAGAATCCATGAAGCTTCTATGCATATATATATATATATATATATATATATATATATATGAACATATGAACAACAGAGTTTAATGGTAAACATATTAATGATTTTGATACTTTCTTTTGTATCAGTTTTACATGCTTTTATAAATGCCTTTGTTTAATCAACTTCATGATCAATTTCTCTATACTACCCTGCTATGCTGATGATTAAAAAAGATAGTAACATGACTTTCAAACAACAAAGTCAGCAGCTGAAGAAAACAGTATCAGCCTTTGCATCCTATTTCCCATTTTTATTGATACAAATTCCTTTATCTTATAACTGAAAGGAAAACAGAAGATGCTTTGTGATGATGGACCGTATGCCTGCTTCTTGGTATATATTTCCCTAGAATGTGTTTGACAAATTGTAAGGTAGTACTTGCTATTTCTCCTTCGTATCCATCCTTTGGTATTCTAAATAATACCAAGTATTAGTCAAAACCTGATATTTAATAGCATATATGTTTTCACCTTCTCTGCTTTGGTTCTTTTTTCTTTCTTTTTTTTTTTTTTTTTGGTGTTTAAAAAATACTGTGTTAGTGATGTTAACCTCAAGTACCTATGTTATTAAGTAATATTGTGACTAAGCTTCTGTTCTGGAGAGTTAAAACCCAAGTTTGTAACCCAAAAACTAGAGAAAAAGGAGGACTACAAGGTTAGCCAATATTTTGGCCCTAGCCCTTCAAGGTCAGTGAAGACTCTAGTCATAAGAGAACATGTACTAAAACATCCTATAACTCAGTGGAGTCTCAAATTTTCTGTTCATTGAGATTATGGGAACAAAGAAGAAGGGGATCAATGATATACAGTGTACCTAAGGAGAGTCACCTAGACAGAAAACATTCTTTCAGCTTTCACAAAGAGCCAACTGGTCAAGCAGTGGCTGTTATTCATTCACACAAATGACGTTGACAAAAGTTCCACAAAATGTTGTACATGATTTCGAGGTAAATCCTGAGGGGATTTGAATGACCCTGTCAGATACAAAAGTTACATGCTTTGTTATATAGGCCTCACTTCCACTTGGCCATAACCATCCAGCAGAAAAGTTTGACCACAAGGCATAAAAATTAAAGCCAGATTAGTATGCTGAGCTGTAACAGGCTCAAGTGAACAGCTTCCAACATTGCCAGTTCTGGTGATAACCCACTACTATTATGAAATATTGTTCTATGTATACAATTACTTTCTCTTAGTTGAATGAGAAGAAATAGGTGTATCAATAGCATTTAGAAAAGTTATCATGCTTGCATATTGTACTCGGAGCAACTACTATGAAGACAACAATGTGAATTGTATTAATCATTGTGGTTGTCCTATGTGCTGTGAAACTGCCCCATTGTTATTTCTTATCAAAAGTAAAAAAAAAAAACAATGAAAAATATAAATATATGAATAAATAAATAAATAGATGTATTTCCATTTACACATCTTCCATTCAATTCTAGGTAATAACATCATCTTTGTCTAAGAGGACATAATGGTAAAATTTCTGTAATTACACAAGAATATATATTTTGTAGACTATGCCTAATTGTACTTTTTAAGGTATAAAATGTTCTGAGATTCTTTGTGCTGATCTTTAATCAGATGAAAGCATGGTCCAAGAAATCTAGAAAAATTTAAGCCCAAAACAATCAAGTCTGTTCATCACCATTGAACCTGACCTAAAAAATGAATTAATCATATAAGTTCAGGGAAAACAATTGCTTGGTTCAATGACTACTACAGTTAAGTCTTTTGTTTGACTGGGCCAGGAGCACAGCCTTTCAAGCAAAAGACATCAGCAAATTAAGTTTCTTGTTCCAGTTGTTCCTACCAGTTGTGCAGCTTGGAGAAAAAGTATGTCAGTCCACTGTGCTTCAATTTCAAAAAAAATGATAGGAATGATACTCAGTCATCTGTAGTAGTTCTGCTAGCTATAAGTGCCAGTAGGTTGTTTAAAGCAGTTGTTCTTGTAGCTCCATTAAAAGGTCATTCCAAAGGAGGCCATAGATATGGTTCAGGGGTAGAGTACAGTTGCCCAGTACACCAGGTCCTGGATTCGGTCTCCAGCATGGAAAAAAAGACAACCCAGAAAAAGTGATGAACAAAGGACATCACGGACCTTTCCTTTTACAGTGTGACACACACACACTCTGCTCTTTGTCTGAAACGATTGGCTCAGGCCAGGCACCCAGCTTATTCACTTGCAGGTTGGTACTGTCACAATGTCCTTGGCTAAAAGACGAAGGGAAACTCACTCTAACTTTTCTAAGTGTACTCGGTAATTCCTGCTAAGGAAGCTGACTCAAAACATGAAATTCAGACTGCAGAATAGACCAGGAGAACACTTGCTTCCTCCTCCCTGAAGTGCTGCAGAGACCAACAGAATATGGCAGGGTAAGGAGGCTGTGTGAATCTATCTGCATTCCACGGTCTTTGCATTTAAAGTCTCCATCATCATCGAGCAAAGAGAGAACATTTTCACACATAACATGTGAAAACTATATTATACATTTATTTCTTAGCCTGGCTGGCTGTGTGTGTGTGTGTGTGTGTGTGATCTGAGCTTAACAAAATCAGTTGCAATCTTCAGAATATAATGCAATATGGCTACTTCAACAAGTAGCAAACATAGAAAATTTAGGGGTTGGGGCCCAGCAGGATGGCTCAATGGTCTAAAGTGCCTGCAGGAGGCTGCAGGAACCGCAGTTTGATCCCCGGCACTACATGCTGCGTCAGCCCTGCCCTGAGGGCAGGCTGAGCCAGCCATAAGAATAAATAAACAAACAAAAGTTCTGAAACAAGAAAAAAAATTAAATAAAATTTTTAAAAAAAGACAGAAAATTTAGGGGTAGACTAGTTTTAAATTTCAGCTCTAATTTTACACCAGAATGTTGCTGATATTAATATTTTCTGTACAGTGTGTCCACTTGGTGTATAATGCTAAAACATTTCCTTATTTAAAATGACAGTACCTACCGGGCGTGGTGGCGCACGCCTGTAATCCCAGCACTCGGGAGGCTGAGGCAGGAGGATCAGTGTGAGTTCCAGACCAGCCGGGGCTACAAAAGTGAGCTCAAGGCCAGCCTGAACTGCACAGCAAGACCCTGTCTCAAAAAAGACAAAAAATAAATAAATAAATAAAAATAAATAAATAAATAAAATAAAATGACAGTACCAATTTGTAAAGAAGCCATCTATCTAACACATCTATCATTTCCATCCAGATTTTCCTCTTGGACTATATATTGTGTTTGGAGCCTGAGAAATCTCACAAATTTTGTCACAACTCAGATTCTGTAGGCAGCATATAATAAACCAAAATTCAAATTGGATTATAAAGTATAATATTTGGAAACCAGGAGGAAATAAAAATTGCTCACCAAAGTATTTCTCAGAGGGTAATGAGAAAAAACACAAAGTCCTTGGATCTGGTTTTACTTGACTTGGCCTGGGTTTTATTCCCAGCTCTAACATAAATTCTGTGCCACTTGAAAAAGGTAACTTTAACTTCAAATGTGCCCAATCCTTCCCTCTGTAAAATCATGTGGTAATGTATTTCCTGCCTAGTCGCAAAAGTAAGTTTAAGGTTAGAGGAGAAAATTGTTATAAAATGTGATTGTTAGCCCACCCAGACAGGATTAGACACCGGTGAAACAAGGTTGTACTGATACGTGTTGTGTAACAGGTCTATCTATTGAGATGTACTCATTAAAATTGTCATTTGGGGGTTCATTTATTCCAAGTACAATTAATGGCATCTAGAAGAGGATTTTTAGTGAACAGCCGAGGACTGGATGTAACATAGAGCAAGATTGGGAAATAGTTTCTCTGCCTTTCGTGATTTGTAAACATTATCTTCCCATCTCATGATTCTGGAATGTTTGGCCCCTGCTTGTGACAGAATTATCCAGATTGGTTGAAATGGTTAGTTCCCTCACTCAGACCAGCTATTGTTTACCTGTTCTCTCTGGACTCCATGTAATCTGCATTGGCAAGTCCACCTCTCTGTGTTGCTTGGCATGATGGTTTAGATCTGAATTGTGCCCCAAAGTCTCCTCTGTTTGGGACGTGCTTGGACCATGAGGCTGCTATCCTCCTTATTGGATTGGTCCATTAGTGAGTTCCAGAGCTGAACATGCTGTTGGAGGGGGGCCTGGCTGGGGTCGGGTCTCTGGGGCATGACCTGGAAGGGTGTATTTCTGTGCCCCATCTTCCCTTCTCTCTTGGCTTCCTGCGTGCCAGGCAGGGAGCTGCTTTTGCCCGCTGTGCAGTGGAGCCTGCCAGCTATGGAGTGAATCAAATGAGCTTCTCCTCCTTTAAGCTGTTGGTGTCGGACATCATGTCCCAGTCATGGGACAGTGACCAGCGCACTTGGGAAAGTTAAACGCTGGCTATTTCCTATGGGAATGATGCTACTGCTGACTGTTTCCAACGCTGCTTGGTTCTATTTATTTTTGGCCCGACTGTGTATCACAGGCTGTGTGGGGCTGCCTAGACCCTCGTGGAGTATTCCATGTAAGGAATGTTTAATCTTCCTGTCTGTGGAGGAAAGCTGCTTGTCTCATGGTGGCAGAGAAAGAGACCAGAAGGGAGCAGAGACAAAAACGCACCCGTGGACGTGTGCCTTGTGTGATGTGCTTCTAACAGCGAGGTAAGATACTGAGCTTATCAACTGACAAGGTCGGAACTCTCATGACCCTAATTCCCCAAATTCTCATCTCTGAACTCTCCTGCATGGAGAACTAAGCCCACAACATACAATCCTTGGGGGGAAATTTTAGATTCAAGCCATAGCACTCTATTACCATTATCTTTAAACCATCATTGAGTTAATGACCACTATGTCCCAAGTACTTGAATGTGAAGTCTCATATAATTCTCATAAAGCCTCCAATAAAACATCTGGCTTTATTGACGTGTACATGGACACACAGAGAGGTCACCTTCCCAAAGTAACACAGCTAGTTGTGGTCAGAGACCAGTTTTGATCCCAGTTCTCATCCCTACATGCCAAAGGCCCTGATTTAATCCCACCCCTCTATCATGCTTTCTGCCCCCCACACATTGCAGACACTTTTTAAAAATTTTTTGAGACAGACTGTCATTATGTAATTCAGCCTGGCCTCTGCCTCAGCTTCCTGTGTGCTGGGATTACAGGCATGTGTCATCCTGCCCTGGCATGTTTCACTTGTTAATGTTTCTTTTTTTTCTTTCCTTGGTCATACTTAAAACTTTTCCCCTTCCCTGCTCCCTTGTCCCTTTGCCCATATGAACATTTTCTTCCAATTTCACAACATCTGCTATTCACTTTGGTCCTTATTTACAATTCTGGTTTCTCACACCAGAGAAACAGTGTGGTATTTCCACATGTATGTCAAGTTAGTTAATGCTTATTTTTAAGATAGCTATTCTGAGTTAAAGTCTTTCCTTAAATACAAATTTTGAGTTCTATTTCTAAAGCATGCACTTTCATTTAGTTAATGTATACCTGCTTTTACCAATACAAGATAGACTCTCCTCTGTGGAAAAGTATTATCAAGAAGTCTTCTTGTCATTGCAAATTGTGAATGAGAAATGGTGTGGGAGAGCATTGAAGGCCTAAATTTCCAGCACAGTCCCCAAGAAGGCTCAGTGCTGCTTGAACAAAAGATTTCCGACATCTGCATTCATGCGATTCCAGCCTCCGACAGTGAGAATTAAGTCTCTGGTTAAAGAGCAAAAACATCAGTATCAGATTCAGGGAAGGTAGGCCCAGGCAAATCATACACAGTCAGTGCTTGGGTGTCTGTCTAGAATCAGCCTTGAGAAATTTCTTTCATCTTTTCCTCCCAAGTGCAGACTCAGCCCCTGAGAAATGCAGACTCACGAGAGCCTGGGGCTTTACCGTTTGCATTTTTCCCCCAAGGTAGAAGAGTGTGTTTGACCTGTCCCGTTCAGAAGGGCTCAGCTCAGTGTTACAGCCAGACAGGCTCTGAACCTTCACCGATGACAAGCAGTGATAAGCTGCTAGCATTTCTTCACACACCATCAGCTTTGGTGTTAAGAACTTTTAAGGCATTTTTAAAAATTTAATCCCGTGAAAGGGAAATATCACTTGCGGATGCAATGAGGACTCCAGGAGATAAGACAGAAAAAGCACTGAAAACCACACCTATCTCGGTGCTCTGGAAGCCCTGGCAACCCAAAGGGGCCTGTGATTATAATCAGCTACTTCCTTACTCTTAAAGGGGACGCAGGGCAGGCTGGTAATGGATGATCGCCCTCAATATTAACTCCTATTTTTTTACCCGATAACATTTCCCCTCTTTTGTGAAACTCTACCCAGAGTCCTGTACAGATTGGCTTATGTGATTCAACATGACACATTCTCTCTTTCACTGCTGATGTAGTCGGTTTTGGCAAACAAGCTGCTTTGAAGACTTAACAACGCGGAAGACAACAAGCTGGTGATAATAATAAAGGGCAGACCTGGCCCAGGTGATCAGACTCCCTCTAACGTGCTGAGGCAACAGCCGAGCTAACAAGCAAGTCCCTGCAGCTCCTACAAGAGGATGAGGTGCACCTCAGCAAGCGCCCAGACAAGGTATTACAGAGAGATGAAGTGGCCGGCTGCTCTCCTCGCCATCCGCATCCTCAGCTTGTTTACTGAGAAGCCAGAGGAAAGAGAAGGCATTCACTGGCAGCAAAAAATGGTTCAGTAATAAATTTAATCTCAATGCGCAGCTTCCTTTGTGGAATCCAAGAACGTCCACCCAGCAGGGATCTTGACGCACAATAAGGCTTGCACAAGTCTCCTCTCCAGGGGGGAAACAGGAAGGGAGGGGGCTTCCCTTTAGCTGGCCTACAAGAATGCCTGCAGGTCACAGGTCACCTCTTCAGTTAATCACAGTGTGAGATATTGAAAATGACACATAAGAAAATAAAGGAGCTTGTTACCTTTCTAGACTGTAATTGACTATAATTTGTTAAAATGCTTTGGATAAGCACAGTTTTGATTAATGATGAGCCTGAAAGTTACCTACTAGAAATCCTTTCATAATAACTTAACATTTCCAAGATTGTTTAGGGTGGAGTTTATATCCCTCCCAATATGTCAATCTAGTAATTCCTTGTGCAGAAATTAGAAAGTTAGAAATATAACCGGAAACCTGTAAAAATTGGGCATGACAGGGACAGGAAGTACTGACCTCCTACTACATAGATTAGGCACTTAATTTTATAGGAAAAAGAAATAAAACTTGTTCATTTTAAAAAAATCAAAATAGATGCTTATACTTTTAAAAACTAAAGTTGTTTAGTACCATTTCTTGTCTCCCTACTCCTAAATTCATGCCTTACTTCCAACATTATTAACTTTTTAAATGTTATTTATTCCTATCTATGCAGTATATTTTAACACTAATACTTCATTATTTTTAAAACTTATGGACATTGACTATCAAACAATGCCTTCTCTAGAGAAAATGAGAACTTAACTCTTTTACTTCAACCTCTTTATCTATGGACCAAAATATAATTGCAAAAAGAAACATTCTAGTTAAATGAGAAAATAAGCATAGGGCACAAACACTGATCTGGACTATAAAATGGAAGAGAATAATGACTTCTTTCTTTCTTTCTTCCTCCTCCTCCTTCTTTCTTCTTCTCCTTCGCCTTCTCCTCCTTCTCCGTGTTCTCCCTCTCCTCCTCCTCCTTCTCCTTGTTCTCCCTCTCCTCCTCCTCCTCCTCCTTCTCCTCCTCCTCCTCCTCCTCCTCCTCCTCCTCCTCCTCCTCCTCCTCCTCCTCCTCCTCCTCCTCCTCCTTCTCCTTCTCCTTCTTCCTCTCAGCAGGATCTTGCTGTGTAATTCAGGTTGTTTCGAGCTCACTCTGTAGCCCAAGCCGATCTCAAACTCACAACCATCCTCCTGCCTCAGCCTGCCAAATTCTGGGATTGATTTCTTTCTTTGGCTAAAAATATTCTTACTTGAAATTACAAAACATGATGAAGGCAACAGACAAGCAAACACAAATGTGTTTAAGCTTTAAGGCACAGGCATGTGGGCCTTGGCCCTCTGGTCTTGCTTTGTTTCTCTTAGGCAAGGTCTGAGCTCAGCATATCAGCAGGCCACACACAGTAAGAACGCATGGGCATCAGACAGGGCAGGCCTGAGATCCCCTCTGCAGAACTCAGTTTGATGTTGAAGTGCCATCTGGGCCTACGCTGTTATTGTACATCGGCTGCTATATATAAAGTATATTCCAACATTTTAACCTTTCTGTCTAAAAAATTTAGAAATCTTATGTATATGTGTCTGTGAGGTAAAAAGTGTGTATGTACTCATGTTGATTTCATGAATATTAAAAATATGACAGAAAATACAAGAGAATTATGCAGTTTGTTAACTGCTTGTACAATGTGAACTTTAAAAGCTGCACCTACATCTATTATCCTGACCCTGGAAATTTTAAGTTGCTTTTAAACGGACTTTCGGGAAGGTGTTGAATTCCCTGCATAGCTGATCAGAAAGTGGAGGTTTTCCATACAATCTGTGACTTCACACATGGTCACCTCCTCATTATCCAACCCCCACAACGAGGTCCCTTCGTTTCCACTGATGAACCTGCGTGGACACAGATCATCCACGGCTGTAGTTCACTCTGAAGTGGTCCACCCAGGCATTGTGTAGCCTATGGGTCTGACCAACCTTTAATGACACATCTCTCTCATTAGAGTAGCACACACAGTAATTCTACCACTCTCCAAGTCCACCACACTCTGCCTGTAACTATTATTTTTCCACCAAACTGCCTATAGTCTTCTTTAAAATTGCCTTTTAAGGTAGTCAAATTCATACTTCCAACAGTCTTTATGGACTTTTCTTTGCTGACCATGATAGTTGTATTGAGAGAATATCTATGCTGAAATATTTTATAATTGCAGACTACAGTCTGCTCGTGGAGGGTGGCCTGTAGGGAATTACTGAATTGTGTAAATATTTTAGTCTACTGGGAATTTTCCCAGAAGAACTGAAAACTTCATACCATAGCGATATCTGTGCACCTATGTTTATAGCAGCCCAATTTGTAATAGCCAAACCTTGGAAACAACCAAAATGTCCATCATTTGAAGAATGGTTAAAGAAAATGTGGTATTTTTATACAATGGAATACTACTCATCCATAAAAAATGATAAGTTTGAAG
>PVJA010034941.1:0-22199 GCA_004027025.1 Myocastor coypus
TTTTTTTTTTTTTTTTTTGTCTTTTTGAGACAGGGTCTCGCTATGCAGTTGAGGCTGGCCTTGAGCTCACTTTTGTAGCCCAGGCTGGTCTCGAACTCACAATGATCCTCCTGCCTCAGCCTCCCGAGTGCTAGGATTACAGGCATGAGCCACCACGCCCGGCTCCCAGACTTCCTTCTGAGAAGGTTTATAAAAAATTTTTTTGGCTGGCTCAGGCTGCCTTAAGGATGGGTGTGGGGATTGAACTGCCATCCCCTGTGCCTGACTGGGATTGCCCATGCAGGTGCTTAAGCCACTAAGCTAACCTGCAAACCCCCAACACAGACTTCCTTTTGGATGCAACGAGTTTTAATGTCCAAGGGCTCAATTCTGAAGAGCAGAGCTGTTTCAAAATTGCCAAGCTCACACCGGAGACAAATGGCAGCTCTCGAGGGTGACAATCCTGTGGCCAAGGCAAAAGGTGGAAGATGCCAGAGAAGGCCGAGAGCAACAGCCATGCAGCAGCAAGACTAGTGGGGCTCCAGCTGACGGATGTTGACCCAGATTCTTCCCCGGGAGCTGCTCACGGGCAAGTAGTGAACAGATCTGAGTACTGGTGGGCACTACCTGTTGCCTGATGGTAGCCACAGTTTGCTAACCTCTGCCTGCAGAGGACATCTGTGCCACCAGTGCTTTTAGCAATAGAATCCCCAACAGTGACCCAATAGCTGTCACTTATCCAATAGTACCTTATGTTGTATTCATTCTACAAGGGATCATTATATGCAGAATCCACCTTAGCTTCCTCGAAAGAGGGACAGCCCCACCTCTGTGTCACCTGTGCCAGGTGAGAACAATGCCCAGGTAATGACAGGGCCAGGATCTGGCCTGGGGATGTGCCGGTGGTACTTAGCGGGTACCACCTGCCATGATCCTCTGCCTGATCAGAGCAATCTAGCTGTATCCACAGAGTAGACAAAAGATCACCTCTGGGCCGGAGCTGCTCCACCAACACTATCTCACTGGGGGCTTTCTAGGGCCTGGAGATGGAGATGGTTGTACTGACCCTGCGGGGTCACTAGAAAGGTCAAATCAGATAATACAGATGGTGGCCCTGGCACTCAGCGACAGTAGCTGGTATGAGCGTCTCACATCCTCCACACCCTGAGAAACAGATCTCAGAGTTAAGGCTGACCCTGAGCCATAGGCCTGGAGCAGACCACAGTGAGGACTCTCAGGCCCACAGAGTGATATCACAGCCCGCAGGACTGATGTCATGGTCCGCGTCTACAACGGAGCACTTACTATGTTCTTGCTGTCCTCGGCAAAGGTTGCTTTCACAAACATGGGGCCCAAGGCGAAGCCCAAGTTGTTCTCTGTGTCACTCACGCAGAACTTCCAGCGGGGAAGGCAGGTCTGGAAAACACAAGGGAAAGGCTCACTGCTTCCTCGTCCTCTTCCTAATCCCCCTCTTGGAGGTGGCACTTTCCAGAGAGACACTGAGTGGACTGACACAGTAGACGTCATTTTTAAGTCCCCCTACCATTTCTGGAGTGCCGGCCTCTTCACCTGGCATAAAGCACTGAGCCATTAAAATGCCCCTGCAGGCAGGGATTATGGGTCATTGGAGGGACGAGGAAACTGAAACTCAGCAAGGGCATCACTGGCCCAGGGTCCCACACCAACGGAGGAGTGCTGTGTGGGGCGAGAGGGGGACCTCAGACATGCCTGCCTCCCTAACTGGATGTTCCCCAAAAGCCTCATGCACTCATAGGTGGGGATTTTGGAGGGGTGATTGGATCACGGGCTGTGATACTCATTAGTGGATTAAGTCCACTGATGAATTCATAGCTAGAATGACACTGAGGAGTGAAGCTTGGTTGGAGGATTGGGTCATCGTATGTACGCGCATGCGCACAGGAGGTGTGGCCTTTCCCCTCCTTCCCCCTGCTTCTTGCCAATATGCCATGTGCTTTCTTCCTCTGCCATACCATCTTAGAGCCGGCTGATGCTGTACAAATCTTGAGCCAAACTAACCCTCTCCACCATAGAATTCTGGTGTCAGGCGCTGTACCTCAGCAATGAGAAAGTAACAAAGGCACCTCCCTACCCCCCTCCCTTGTTCTGCCGTCTGGAGGACACTAGGAAGTTACCTGGGCAACAGGAAACTTGCCCAGAAAGGTTCCCATGTGGTGGTTTTTCCGTGGTCTCCCTCTGGGGCCCCCATAAGTCCACGGGACCCTTGTGAACTGGAAATGGGTCTGAGGCTGCAGGCCTCTGGAGCCCCCGTCACCATGACTGCCAGGGAACGTTCCAGCCAACTCGTCCCCTGCGTGGGACTCCTTCCGTGGACAGTGTGAGGGGCCGTAGTAGTGGCCCTGCTCCTGGAGGTTCCTCCTATTGCAGGGAGAGCTGATGTCTCCCCAGCCCCATGGAGCAGGGTAACAACCTCCCTCAAGGCAGCTGGATTGTATCGGCTCCAACGGGAAGAGAACTCAAATGCTCATCGGCAGGCAGACGGATAAACACAATGTGGTGTTTTTATACAGCAACATTCTACTTAGTAACAGAAAGGAGGGAACCACTCGCAAATACAACAGCTTGGGCGAATTCCACACTCCTAGGCTGAGCCCAAGAGGCCAGGCGCACAGAGGATGCTTCTGTCTGCACCCACCTAGGGGACGAGGGGCTAGGAAGGGGGCACAGGAGACCTTTCTGCTTAGAGGATATCAGGTAAGTAGGCCATGTATTCATTTTTGCTTGGGGGATGGTTATATGAGTAACTTCAATTGTCAAGACTCATTGTATGCTTATAGAGTTCACTACTGTATATTTTATTGTAAGTAAATTACAATTTCAGTCTTACTGAAAACTTCTTTTTTCTAGAAAAGAGATAGGCCGTGTAGGCTTCTCTGTGTGTGGCTCTCCAAGTTCTTTCCAGCTTTCCCAACCATCCATCCCTACGCAGGCCTCTTCCTCCTGTTCCTGCCCTTCCACAGCTGGGAAGCCCACCGCTGGACACATCTGCATAGGATCTGGCCACACAGGAGGTCATGGCTGGGGACTCTCAGAGGTACCATGGTGGATCCAGGCCATGATGACTGAAGAGCTGTGGTTCTCATCAGCCATGTTTGGGGCGTCTGTCTGAACCCGCCCATACCCCCATGCATTGGTTCTCTGGGTGGTTCCGCTGTGTTGTGATGGGGCCACTCTTGAAAAACTGAAGCTGAAGGAACAGCAGGCTTGTGCTTGAGGATCCCACAGAATGCCCCAGCACCCAGCGGGAGAGGCGGATGGGCCACCACCCATCACCACACCAACAGCAGTCGTGGGGAAGATCTGAGGGCCACCACGTGCTGGCTCCATCCCGTCAGATGCTCCTAAGAGTCATAGTGGTGGGGATGCTTTTTGATCTTTTTGGCAGATGGAGTATAGACAGGTTACGTCACTCGCCCAATGGGGTCACTCAGGGAAGAAGTGGCTCTGAGAAAAATCCCAGAAAGGAGTAGAATGTGTGTGTGTGTGTGTGTGTGTGTGTGTGTGTGTGTGTGTGTGTGTGTGTAAACCATCATCTCAAGGTGGCCCGGAAGCCACCTCTAGGAAGACAAAGAGCGGCCAGCCGGTATCTTCTGTCCTCCTTTGCATCCTAATCCAAGTGCCACTAAGCAAGGACAAGGGAAGGGGTTTAAAGCAGAGCCCTTCCTCTCTGTAGAACTGGCAAGTCATATGCAGATAATGGCTGATGACAAATCGCTAGGGCAGGGTGCCTTAGCCTTTGGGACAGATGAAAAGACTGAGCCTTTGCCTCGTCCAAGTGCTCTGCCTAGGGTTGTGTGGTAAGAAGTATTTCACACTAGAACCTCTGACCCCACATTCTGCGCTGTTTCCCTAAGCCAAGCTCTGTTCCCACTGCCCTGTGCTGCTGCTGGACACAGGACAGCCATTTTCCTGAGCAGAGACCAATCCCAAGGGTCCCGTGAGATGAGGTCACCGGAGCTATCCCAAAACCACAGATGAGAAAACTAAAGTTTCTCAGAATGGCACGAGGACCCCCAAGGTCACACGCAGGCCAGAGGTGGCCTGCACCCAGAAGCAGCCCAGTGCAGTGGAGGAGTGGGAGCTTTGGGCTGGGAAGCCAGGGAGCAGCACCCTGTACACCTCAGCCCGGGGGACACAACCCCTGATGCCCTTGCTGCTGCCCCGGGTCCCGCTACTCTGCAAGTCAGGTTGCAGTGGCATCATGCACTGTGAACAAGCTCAGTCTTAGTGAGTTCAGGTGGTTTTTGGTTTTTTTTTTTGTACCAGGGATTGAACTCAGGACCTTGTGCTTGCCAGGCAGGCACTTATGCTATCTCCCCAGCCCAAGTGAGTTCGTTTTTTAAAAACTGTGTTACAGAGCCAGGCGTGGTGGCGCACGCCTGTAATCCCAGCACTCGGGAGGCTGAGGCAGGAGGATCGGTGTGAGTTCAAGGCCAGCCTGGGCTACAAAAGTGAGCTCAAGGCCAGCCTCAACTGCATAGTGAGACCCTGTCTCAAAAAGACATAAATAAATAAATAAATAAATAAATAAATAAATAAATAAAAACTGTGTTATAATCCACATAACATAAAGATTCTCATCCTTTTTTCTTTTCTTTTTAGGGAAGGGTCTACAGTGTGTTCAGAGTCTCACTACTAGATAAGACTCATATTTATCCACCTGTTTACAGCCTCCCAAGAGCTAGGATTGCAGGCACACACCACCATGCCCAGTCTCAAATGCTCTCAGTATACCTCCCCCATGGGGCCAGCACAGCAGGCCCAGGGATAGCAGGCCCAGGGATAGAACTCCTGGCCCCTGTGCCTGCTTGCAGGTGCTTTAATCCTTGGAGCTATTTGGTTGGCCCTAGTTTCTCATCTTAATTAACCCCTGCCTTTTTTTTCTTTTGTGGTGCTGGTGAGTACAACCAGGGCCTGACATGGTAGACAAGTGCTCTACCCCTGAGCCACAGTCCCAGACCCCACCTTAACCATTTTGAAGTACACAGCTCAGCAGTGTAAGTACGTTCACAGGGTGGGCAGGTGATGCCTGCCTGTAATCAATCAGGAGACTGAGGCAGCAGACTGCCGCAAGTTCCAGGCCAGTCTGGGCTCCACAGCGAGACACAATGTGAACATTATACAACTAATTCCTAGACTTCCTCATTTTGCAAACCCAAAACTGTCTTCATGGAACAATAATCCCTTTCTCCTTCCTGTCTTGGTCCCTGGCTGTCACAGGAAACTCAGCTTTTGCTGTCCTTCTTGTAGGGCTAAGGCTGAGGGATACAGAGGCCGTGGAAAGAGCATCTAGGCCAGAGCTCTGTACTTATGAGAACCTTGAGCTAGTCCCTTTCCCTCCTGGAGCCTCAGTCTCTCTCTCTCTCTCTCTCTCTCTCTCTCTCTCTCTCTCTCTCACTCGCTCTCTCTCTCTCTCCTTTATTTATTTATGTTATCGCTGGCTCAGCCTGCCCTGGGGGTGGGGCTGGCGCAGCATGTGGTGTCAGGGATTGAACTGCGGTCCCTGCAGTTGCCTAAGCTTGCCTAAGCAGGAGCTTTAGACTGCTGAGCTATCTCGCTGGCCCCTGGAGCCTCAGTTTCTTCCTCTGTAATGCAGGAGGATAAGAGACAGGCAAGTGGGTTCTCCTAACACAGAAGGGCCTCTGTGATTGTCATCCTGCAACCTGGTGAGATGCTGCCCATATAAAGTCCCCTTGAAGCCGCAAAGTTAAGTGAAATAAGACTGTGAGGGCTGGGGGTGGAGCTGCGGCTGAGCCAGAGACGAGCTGTGTAGACAGCTGCCAGGCTTAGGGCAAGGCCAATCCAGCCTGGGTCCAGCCCTGGTGTTCCTCCCTGTTAAGTGCAGCACAGACAGCTGTAAGAATGCTTTGCTTTCAGGGTCCTCAGCAAAACACTAACAGCTTGCACTTCTGGCCTGTTATGTGCCCCACCCCCACCCTCTTTACTGTGTGCAAATAAAGAGGCAGACTGTGCTGAGTTGTCACTGCTTCTCCACCAGAGAGGTCAGGTCCCACGCAGCCCTAGCTTTTCCTTCTGTGTCATGTTTCTGTTGGCTCCCCTATTGCCCCCTCTTGGGACCCCGCAGGCTGCACAAGTCGCGGCATAAGTCAGACACATGGGCTTAAGTGCTGCATGGTTTGTCTTATATGAGAAGCCCCAAGTGTAGTAGTTACAAGAGCAAAATATGGGATCATAGGAAACAGCAAGATAGATTCCCTGCAGATAGGAGACTAAAAGGGATGGCGGGAGCAGGAGGAAAGTGAGTAAAAGTAATTAAAATGTGTTATACGCATGTACTGAATCCCCGGCCTGGGGTTCGGCACACAGTCAGTGCTCAGCACGTGCGCAGGGGTGCCTCGCTCACCTTCCTGGTGCCATACATGACTTCCATGAACTTCTCGTCAGCATCCTGAAAGCGCTGGTCAAGGAAGGAGCTTGTTTTCCGCACCAGGTTCCAGATCATGTAGTTGTTCAGCAGGCTGGGGACAGGGAACAAGGGACTCACTGGCTCGGAGGCACCCTGTGTAGCCCTTCCCTCGCCAGCTCCTAGCAGGCTCATGGCCTTGGGTTCTGTCCCCAGTACTGCACACAACAGAACACAACACAATACAACACAACATAACACAACACAACACAACAGGATGACCTTTGATGTCTAATGTAGTCACTTGGTTACTATGGTGATCAATAAATGCTATCATGAACTGATTTGTATCTGGGGCCCTGAAGCTGCTGCTTGTGGCCTTGGGACTCGGTGGTGTGTGCCACGGATGGGGCAGGTGGGGAGGGGGCTCCACGCCACAGCTAAGAGAGGGTTGGTCCAGCAGGCCAGAAAGGGGTAGAAAAGGAAGTTCCAGCCAACTGGGACAAAGTCTCTATGAATGGCAGTCCCCACTGTGCCAGCCCAGGGCACAGGGAATCTGGTTGTGGCTGCTGCTGAGTTTATAAAGAAGTAACATGGGCACAACGCTGGTCATTACAGTGAACACTGGGCCTCAACTGGAAGCAAACTTAATGTCCGACAACAGGGTAAGGAGGAAGAAAATAACTATATTTATTCTTGCTAGAATACTATGTATCCATGAAAAAGGTTTTTGTAGAGAGTTTGGTATGACATGGAATATGCTTGTGGTAAAATCAAGGGCAAAGCAGACCATGTCTAGGCTGTGGACCCATCTAGTCACAGCGGTGGGAGAAAAGAACTATATATTAGAAATTACCTTACTTTCTTTCTCTATAGATGCATACACATCATGTATGACCAACAGCAATGTTGAGAAATTTTAAGTTTTTCCTACTTTTTGTGATTTTCAGCATTTGTATATTTTTAATTAAAAAAAAAATATATTTTTTATGTATTTATTTTTCTCTTATCTCAGAACCTTTGTTTGTTTATTTACTCATGTTTATGGCCAGCTCAGCCTGCCCCCGAGGGCAGGGCTGGCGCAGCATGTGGTGCCGGGGTTCAAACCGCGGTCCCTGCAGCCTCCAAAGCTTTCCCAAGCAGGTGCTTTAGACCACTGAGCCATCCTGCCGGGCCCTATATATATATATATATATATATATATATATATATATATATATATATATACATACATATATATATATATATTACGTGGCAAACACTTGTAGCAATCCCAGCATGCAGGAAACTGAGGCAGGAGGATCACCCCCAAGTTTGAGGCCAGCCTGGGCTTCATAGTAAGTTCAAGACCAGCTTGATCTACATAGTGAGACTGTCTCTCAAAAAAATTTTTAAAAAGTATCAGAAATACTAGGGCCGGCTAGATAGCTCAGCAGACTAAAGCGCCTGCTTAGGCGCTAACACATAAGGGACTGAGTTCACTGGTGTGCCACTTGCTGGCGTGCTGAGCCGGCCACCAAGACAGGGTATCATGGCGCACACCTGTAATCCCAGCGCTTAGGAGGCTGACAACAGGAGAATCACTATGATTTCGATCTGTGTAGTGCAACATTATAGAACTTATACTAAATACATTTTATTTTTTTTTTAGAATTTTTTATTTTATTTATTTATGTTTTTCTTGTTTCATAACCTTTATTTGCTTATTCACTCATTTTTATGGCTGGCTCAGCCTGCGCCCTGACGGCAGGGCTGGCGCAGCATGTGGTGCCGGGGATCGAACCGCGGTCCCTGAAGCCGCCCAAGCTTTCCCAAGCAGGCACTTTAGACCACTGAGCCATCCCGCTGGGCCCCTAAATACATTTTAAAAAGTCACAAATACTAACTAAAAGGGGCTGGGGAAACAGCTCTGTGGCACAAGTGCCTGCCTGGCAAGTGCAAGGTCGTGTGTTTGATCCCTCGTCCTGCAAAAAATAAACAAACAAACAAACAAACAAATAAATAAACAAATAAATAAAACTAATAGCTAATATTTGAGTCCTATTCTCAGTTTGGCACTGTACTAATATCCTTTCCCTGGGTTATTTCACTTAATCTTCACAGCTGCCCTAATGGTAGGTGCTATTTGTTGCCCAGTTTTATGGATGAGGAAATGACCCTGAGAAAGGATAGGATAAGAAACTTGCCTAAACCTATAGTGCTGTTAGGAGGGGAGCTAGGATTTGAACTTGACCTTGTAACTAGGATACCCCACCTGAAAGCCCATCCAGAGTCCATGTTTCGGATTCAGTTTATCACCACTGTCCCCAGCCTGAGCAGAGGGCCCCCCTGCTGAGGCCCTCCACGTGCCCCCTTACCATCTGTCGGTGTTGTTGATGAGGGTGGAGACTTGCTGGAGGTACTCTTTGTCGTAGACCACAATAGGCTCAGACTCATTGATCTCCACGGGGTAGAAGATGGTGTTGAGAAAGGGCAGCCAGTTGATGGCGGGCGCCAAGGTCTGCGAGGGAAGGGAACAAGGGGGTGCTGGTGTCACTGTGCCTTCTGCACTTGGACAAGGAGGACAGGGTGGTGACAGGTAGGGGCAGAGGTTGCCTGAATGCCAGGAATGCAGGGGTTAGGGGGCAGCGGCTTAAGGAGACAGACATCATCAGGCTTTCAAACTTGATGTGGAACTAGGGTAGCCTGGACTGGCCAAATAGCTCAGCGGGTTAAAGCACCTGCAAGCGGGCATAGAGGCCAGGGTTCGATTCCTGGCCCTCTCTCCCCAGGGCGTGCTGAGATGGCAATTGAGACTGGGAGTGGTGGCATGAGCCTATAATCCCAGCTCTTGTGAGGCTGTAAACAGGTGGATCACTATGAGTCTGATCAAGTAGTGAGACCTTGAACATCCTGTAGACCCCTACTCCCCCCCAAAAAGAACTAGGACTAGGGTAGTGTAAGGGAAGAGATAGCACCTTCCCGCACTCATGGCGCCCTGCCTGTGCAACACACGCTCCTTCCTGTGTGATTCAGGTTACAAAGAGGATGAGACTCCACGGTTAGGGATCCGGGGCTGGACTGCTTGATTTTAGCTCCCCTCCTTACTGCTGTGCAGCCCTGAGTAAGTGTAACAAATCCCTCTGTGCCTCAGCACCCCTTCTAGAAATGGGGAGCCCCCTGGGAACGGAAATCATGCATGGGTCACCGGGAGCGTCACAGCAGCCAGTGTTGTCTGTTCTCCCTGACGTGGGGTTCTCTAGCTCAGGGGAGTTCAGAGAGAAGAATAGTGCAAAGCACAAACTGCGTGGCCCATGGGTCACAGCCCCAGGAGCTAGAAGAGTGGAGTCAAGGATCACCCGCGCCAAGAGGGAGAACCCAGGCTCGGCTGCTGCACACACCACAGGCCTAGAGGCTGTCATGAGTTAGCTAAAGCTGCTTGGGAGGCTGAGGAAGCAGGGTCACAAGTTCCAGCCTGGACAGTAATCCTGTCTTGAATGAAATAAAACAGGGCTTGTGGCCCGGCAGGATGGCCCAGTGGTCTAAAGTGCCTGCAGGTGGCTGCAGGGACCTCGGTTCAATCCCCGGCACCACATGCTGTGCCAGCCCTGCCCTCAGGGCAGGCTGAGCTGGCCATACAAATAAATAAATAAACAAACAAAGTTCTGAAACAAGGAAAAATAAATAAATAAACTTATTAAAAAAAAAAAAAAAGAAATAAAACGGGGCTGGGACGTAGCTCAGTGGCAGAGCACTTGCCTGGCATGTACAAAGTGCTCTGTCTCCCATACTGCAGAACCAAAACAAAACTGAATCTCTGCTCTCACCCCCTCCCCAGGTCCCCAGCAATGACTTTTCTATTTTCTGTTTCAGTCTCTCTGAATTTGATTACTCTGGGAACCTTGTATAAGTGACATCATATAGTATCTGGCCAGTTGCTGGCTTATTTCACAGAGCAAACGTCTTTTGAATGTGTGCCCCAGCCTGTTCCCCCTGTTCTGTACCTTCCCCAGTGCTGATATTCTTTGCGTGCAATTTTACAGAATGTGGATCTCTTCAGGGTTCCACACCCTGCGTGTTAGCAAAGATGCTTGCACACGTCAACCGCTCGGGTGGGTGCCTGTCATGTAGCAAGCAACCATCAGTGTTAGGCTTTACAGTCATGGCGTATTCCTACAGTGGCCCTGGGCCTGACTGATTTCAAATTGTGTTCTCTGAACATGTATGAACAATAAAGGAAAGGAGAGAAGCATCTATGGGAAAGGCAATTACGCCAGGCCAGTCTCTAACGTCGGGTCAGCCCACGGCTTGTTGGTGAAACCCAGAGGCCCTCAGTGAAGGAAGCACCCTCACCCCCATTCCCACCTTAACAAAGGCAGAATCTGCAGACAGGTAAGGCGACTTTCTAATGTCATGGGTAACAGTTTTAGACTGTGGGTCTAAAACTCAAGTTCTAGTCAGGGGCAGTAGTACAGGAAGGAAAGGGCAGGCCCGGGGCAGCACTGGAAGGATGCCTGATTCATGACTCTGCACGGGGGTAGGGGAAGGCAGGGGTTGGCCCAGAGCCCATCTGCACCCCAGCAAGGTGAGCCTCGACCCGCACTGTGTAGCCTGGCTGCCCTTCCTTGGGCTTCCTTGGGCACAGAGTTGGAAGACAGCTCCCAACGGGTGAGACATTCTCCGTCCCAGGGCACAATGATTAAATTAATTTTGAACCTGGCCCCCATCACGGATTATGAAGGAATGGTAACAGCCACCGTGTTATGCTTACATTGGCCAGGTCAGTGCAAAGCGACTCCCTATCCTTTGCCTCATCTTGGCCTTTTGCTACTCTGTAAGTAGGCCAGGTAGGGTAGAGCTCAGCTTTTGTTTTGTTTTTCAGTAATGAAGACTTAGGGCCCGGCAGGATGGCTCAGTGTTCTAAAGCGCCTGCTTTGGAAAGTTTGGGTGGCTTCAGGGACTGCGGCTCAATCACCGGCACCACATGCTGCACCAGCCCTGCCCTCGGGTGGGCTGAGCTGGCCATAAAAATGAGTGAATAAACAAACAAAGGTTCTGAAACAAGAAAAATAAATAAATAAATAAATTTAAAAAATAATGAAGATTGAAGGGCTTTGAACTGAACCGTATCTTCAATGTTCTCTTAAATTTTTCTTTTTAAATTTTGCGACAGGGTCTTGCTAAGTCACTTGTGGCCCAGGCTGGGTTTAAACTTGTTATCTTCCTATTGTTGCCTTCCAGAGTGCTGGGGACACAGGCATGTGCCACAGTGGCTGGGTAGTTTATTTTCTTTAATTGATCCCAACTTTAATCCCTGGCACCACATGCCAATGCTGGCCCTATCCCTAGGCATGCTGAGCCAGGGACCGAGTCCAGGCTTGCTGGCACATGCCTGTAATCTCAGTGCTGGGGGGACTGAAAACAGGAAGATCACTGCGAGTCCAACCTGCATAGTGAGACCCTGTACCAAATAAAATAAATAGACAAACAAATAAATACAAAATAATTGATCCAAAGGCCTATACACTGGGCCCTAATTTTTTTTTTTTTTAAATTTGAGACAAGGTTTCACAAAATCATAAAGTTTTCCAGACTGGGCTCAAACTTGAGATCCCTCAGTCTCAGCCTCCCAGAGTGGTGGAATTACAGAAATGTACTACCATGCTGAGGGGGCTGAGATTCTTATGCCAGGCTTTAGGGGGCCAAGACTTCTTTATTTTATTTTATTTTATTTCATTTCATTTTTTTCTTGTTTCAGAACTTTTGTTTGTTTGTTTATTTATTTTTATGGCCGGCTCAGCCTGCCCTGGAGACAGGGCTGGCACAGCATGTGGTGCCGGGGATCAAAACTCAGTCCCTGTAGCCACCCAAGCTTTCCTAAGCAGGTGCTTTAGACCACTGAGCCATCCTGCCCGGCCACAGGCCAAGACTTCTTTATGTGTGGGACATATTTTTTTTTTTTAATGCATATAAGCCTGTTTTCTCTGGGTGATATTCCAGAGCTTTCCAGTTGTTCCCAAAAGACCCTAGGACAGTGAAGTACCACTGTCCCTCGTGAAGGCAGCTCTGTCTCCCAGTCTCTGTGTTCTGACACAAAGCAGAGGCTGATTTTGCCAGCAAGGAGGCCAAGGCCCAATGGGGTGAAGTATAGGACCAGCCCAAGATCACACAGCTTGATATGCAGCGGGCTGGAGCCGTCTTCCAACTCTGTGCCCAGGTTGGCATAATGCAGGCTGCTGCTCTTGCTGGTGCCATGGAAGTGGGACTCAGAAGCAATGGGAGAGGATGCCAGGAGATGGGACCTGGTAGCCATGGTGGGCTCTATGCTCTGCGCTACTGTGTCACCTCCACCCCTTTGGGCATGAATGTCAGCCTCATGGTCATTGTGAGGCCACGGTGAGATCTCTCAGGCTGAGATCCTCGCAGCTGCAGCAAACCAAATTATGCTGCACAAATATAGCATTTCCATGGACCTCCTGGCCTCAGGGCGGAAAAACAGTGCCAGATGGTACTCCGTAGCAGCTACTGATCTCCATAACAACCCTCTTGTCGCCACTCACCCTGGTACCTTGCTCCCTGGGGGAGCTGGTGCCTGCAGGAAGTCAGGCACTGCATCTCCTGGGACACTGTCAGCCTGGCTAATGTGCACCTGTCCTTAGCTTACCTCAATTTCAGCCCTTCTGGCCCCAGAGCCCTGCTACTCTTGCCCCAAAGCACTTACAGGAAGACTGCGATTGTTACCTACTGTGTCTTACTAGCCTGGAAGCACAAGAGAGCAAGGCCCAAGCTAGCCTCTGGCTGTAACATTTGTCAAATGGATGAGGAAAAAAGGGTAGGACCCCTGGTGCTCTTCCTGGGCAGGACGGAAGGGAGAGGAGTAAGAAGACAGGTTGGCAGCGCCTCAGCCCAGGAGGAGCATTTCTCCTGTCTTAGCAAAGCAGTCTCCCTGAGGACAAAAACAAAGATTCCAGCAGACGCCACCATGCTGATGGCCCCCAGGATTCTGAGGCTGGATAGAGGCAGCAGGCCTGGGGAAGAATGAACCACAGGCAGTCACCTCAGGACTCTCAAGGCCCGAGCAGCCGCCAGGGGGCAGCCTTACATGTCCACCATTGGGAATGAACAGGTCTCCCGCTCAGACACACCTCAGCGAGATCCCAAGGGACAGGTTAAACACTGCGCTTCAATAAGCTGAGCTTGCATTCTAAGGCCACTCCTCTGCTCCTTGGTAATGCCTGGGCTCTGAGCATGTCACTTAGCCATCTGGCTCTAAAGGCAGAAGGAAGGACCGCTTGGATTTATCTAGTTCTTCCTGTGACCAGGAGCTCCCCATGTGAGCAACTGCAACTACAGAATCTCCAGGCAATACTGTCACAGACAGCAGCCTGGTGTAGGGCAAGAGCCTAGCTTTTAGTTAGTACCATGCGGCCTTCAGCAGGTAACCCAGCCTCTCTGAGACTCAGTGTGGCATCTGTGACATGGGTACAACACAGGGTGTTCTCAGGGTTCTGATGAGCAGGTACAGCCCCCCAGCTCAGGGCCCCATGTGAAGTCTAGCAGCAAGCCCAATCTCTGGTGCAACAGGGTGCAAGGTACCTGCAGCTCGGCAGCCGTCACTTTGTGGTAGATGAGCTCTTCATCCCGACGCTTCTCCTGCGGGATGGTGATATTGGCCAGTGCTGTCTCAAAGTCCAGGATCTGCTGCATTTGGGGCCGGATGGCATCCTCGTCTCCCCCGCCCAGTAGCTTCCCCAGCTGGACCATGTAGTTCAGGTATCCAGTCAGCACCTGTGGGACCCAGCACCCCAAGACGGTCAGTGGCTGCTGCCTACTGGGCCAGCAGAGCAACAGAGGAACAGGCCTGACTGCAGCCCAGCATTCAGGGCCAAGGGCTGCACTTCATCCTGGAGACCTGTTGGAAATAGCCTTGATATGTTTTGGGGAAGATGACAGGATGGGACAGGCCTTATGCAACCCAAGCAAGGGCTCTACCACTGAGCCACATTCCCAGCCTTGACAATGGTTTGGGGCTTCCATCTGCTTGCTGGCTTCCCACTGCCTTAAGGGCAGAGCTGAAAAGCCTCTGCATTGCCACAGGTTCCCCAGGTGGGTAGGTCAGCCCCAGCTAGGCCCCACCTTTCTGTGCTTACCCTGGGCCACCTTTCTGTTCTTGGGATGCACCTTTTCTAAAATGCTCTCACACCACATCCCCAGGCCTGAATCAGGGGCCATGTTACATTTCTCAGCTGCCCCTTTCCTGTTCACAGAGGCGGCTATTCATCTAGTGGTGGCCAGCAATGCAATCTGTCTGCCCTCCTGGACCTCAAGGGACCAGGCTGATCTTTTCATCACCTGGCCAGTGCCTTGCACTTGGTATCAACGTGCTCAAGACAGAAGGCTACAGCAAAGACTGAACAGTGAGTGAGCCTTTAGCCAGGGCTCCCTGGGGGTCAGGAGGCACGGTGTCACCACGTATTGGTTGTGGGACCTTGAACAGCTCACTCAGCATCTCTTAGTCTTATTTCCTCCTCTGTAAAAGGCTAGGTAAAAGTAATAGCTCATGACAGACAAGGCAAGTGAAACTCAGAGAAGTGCAGTAGCTACAGAGTTAGTGGAAAGATTACAGGTGTTGTACACAAAGGTCTGGTGCCCTCCCATGGTGGTGGCTGTCACTGTGGCCTCTCTGTAGAATGGGGACAAATGATAACCCTCTCCCTTCTGCTCAGGATGCCTGAACATGACCAGACCAGCTTGCGGCACCCCTCCTTTGCCTGTGACTGCCTGTCACTCATCAGAAAAGGGATACTTCTGTGCTTCCTGAGGTCGTGGTCACCAAGGGGAGACCCATGGCAGGGTGAGTGGGGTCCAAGCCAGTACTCTGCAGAACACACTGACCTTTTCGTTTTCAGTTTTGTTCAGGTAGTAGTCCCTGGAGGGCAAGCCCAGGCCAGACTGGTCCACCTGGAGAGGATAGCAGCAGTGAGAGGGAGTTCCTTGGAGGTCCCCATGCGGGTACCCACTGCATGCCCTCTGCCTGCCTGGGAGGCCCTGGCACATGGCACCGGAAGGCCAGCCTGGCTCCCAGCAGAACAAGCTAGTAGCTAAAGTCACTGATGGGCTCACCCCAGGAAGGACTGGGTGCACTCTTGCTTGCACACAGTCAGCCACTGGGATTTTGGGCCCCTCTAAAGGGCTGCACAGAGCCTGACTCCTCTTGAAGCACCTCCTGCCCTTGGCAGAGCACAGCTATTTCACCAAACACCACCCAAATGGTTGGGAGCTCACCACAGGCTGTCTGGCTGGGGGCAAGCGGCTTAACCTTTTGGATGCTCAGATTCTGCTTCTCAAAAATAAGTGAAACAATACCTAACCTTCAGAGCTGAGCTGAGGTCCCAAGAGACAGAGTTGGTTAAGGAGTCCCCGCAATGCGGGGTAGACAGGAGAGGGTCAATTCTTCTTCTTCTTCTCTTTTTTTATGTATTTGGTACAAGGTGTCAGTAGGCAGCTTAGACTCATAGTGATCCTCTTGTTTTCAGCCCCCCACCCCACCCCCAATGCTGGGATTACAGGAGTAATCACACTAAAACGCCTGGACTCAGTGTCCGGCTCAGCATGCCTGGGCATGGGACCAGCATGGTGTAGCATGTGGTGCTGAGGATCGAACCCTGGTCCCTGCGCTTGCCTAAGCAGGCGCTTACTCTGCTGAGCTATCTCACTGGCCTAAGAGAGAGTTGGTTCTGATAGCTACAGTTCATTTGGTTGGTCAGCTCAGAAAGGTTGACCTGCCAGACATGGGGGTGCACACTGTAATCCCAGTACTTGGGAAACTGAGGCAGGGGGATTGTTGTGAGTTCGAGACCAGCCTGGACTACAAAGTGAGCTCAAGGCCAGCCTGAACTATACAGAGAGACCCTGCCTCAAAAACAAAAACAAAAACAAAGCAAAAAAATAGATAGGTTGAGCTAAGGTCACACAGCAGGTGACTGACGAAGACGGGCTAGGCACTCAGCCTCGTGCCTCCCAGTTCAGGAGCTCTGCTCTCTGCTGATCCTCAAGCTGGAGTAGGATCTGCCAGGGAAACATGGATTCAACACCATGTGTGTGTGGCGGGGGAGGGGGAGTGTCACTGTGGCCTTTGCACTGAGCTACTCACCCTAGCCCTTTTTTTAAACTTTTTATTTTCAGCAGGGTCTCACATAAGTTCTTAAATTGCCCAGGGTGGGGCTGAATTTGAGATTCTCCTGTCTTAGCTTTCCAGACTGCTGGAGGACACGTGTTCCCCTGGCTATCCTCCACCCCAGCTTCCATACTATTCTAAACAGAGCCACAAGGCCCAGAGGCTAAGGTGGAAAGCCAAGGTGGCTGCCATTATGGCCGGGAACTGATGTCTCCCACCGCTTCTGGGGCCTGCAGCAGGCCACAGACAGCATGGCGGCCCAGGTCCTCAGTTTCTTGCCTGACAAAACTTTACCAAAGGGGCTTCCAGAAAGACTAAACCATGCACTGGAGCCCAACTGGCACTTGCTGAACTTGTGGGGAACCAGATCGGGCCCTGTGCCCTTCTGGGCTCCAGGCGACTCACCTGAATCACGTTGCTGTTGGAGTTCTTGGAGTCGGCACTGACATAGACGGAGAAGAAGGGGGAGGTGCGGTAGTGGGCAGTGACCACCTGCAGGGTGTCCTGGAAGTTGTCCTTGGCCCAGGTCCCTGTGATATTCCAGCCTCCGAGCTGTGGGGAGGAACAACAGGCAGGGAGGGGATAAGGTGGTTTTCAGACCTGTATGCAAATTCTGTCTCTGCAGCCACCTGGGGAGTAGCTGTCAAGCCTCTTGAATGCCCAGGGCAAATGACAGGGACAGTCTTCACTGGGGGTTTCTGACCTGAGCTGGAGCCTCACTGGGGGAGACCATGAATCTGTGCCACTGCTCTGTCAATGGCTGGGATGAGGATAGAAGAGATTCTGTGGTAGCCGGGTGTGGTGGCTCACGCCTGTAATCCCAGCACTTGGGAGGCTGAGGCAGGAGGATTGGTGCGAGTTTGAGACCAGCCTGGGCTACAAAAGTGAGCTCAAGGCCAGCCTCAACTGCATAGCGAGACCCTGGCTCAAAAAGACAAAAAAAAAAAAAAAAAAGAAGAGATTCTGTCCTCTATGCTATTTACTTTTTAAAAATTAAATCATGTGCATGTAATTACTGTAAGACACAAAATCAGTTGTGCTTATGGGGAGATCCATATTTTGAAAATGGTTTAAGCATGGTCTACTTTAGTCCTTCTCTAACGTGGGATTTTTTGGTACCTTCCTTGATCATCCCTGGCTGAGCACACACTGGCACAAGTGGCCTGTACCTGACAGGAGGAAATGGAACAGTCTCGGTGCCTGTGGCCACCAATTTTGCTGCAAGACCTTCCTGGGGACAAGCGAGGAAGAGGAGCTCTCAAGGGAGCACAGGATGGCCAGAAAGCACACACGGCCACCTCTGTTGTGCCAGGCAGCCTGGCTGGCAATGGACAGCCTTCCCCAGAGCTTGTCCAGGCCTGACAGAGATGTGTCAGGAGAAGGAGTCTTCCCCCTGTAGTGGCATTAAAGAGAGGCTTTGAGTGACAGGGGCCCCCTCATTGTGACTCGGAGCACGGCCTGGTCCACGGCTCTGTTAGTCAGGAGCATGACACACCTCTCCACATATACAAACACCCCTTGGTGTGTGGGGAAGAAAGAAGCACTGGAGAGGAAGTGCTCCTGTGATCACAGTCCCTACACCTGACACAGACGCATGGAGAGACACATACAGAGACAGCTGTCTCAACAGATGCCGACACGTGACACCCAAACACAGCCCCAGCCACACAGACACACTCAGGCCAGGGCGGCCGTGCACACACAACAGACAGACCGGCTCCTCGCTTTTGCGGGGTGGGGCAGCTGGAGGCATGAGCTGGCTGAGCCACAGGGGTGCCTGAGAGGTGGGGCAGAGCCAGAGGGAGTGGGCAGGAGGTGCTCCCAGGGACCCACCTTCTCAATCAGCTCCATCAGGGGCTTGGCCTTGAGCTCCTCGATCCTGCTTTCGTTCATACACGCTCGGTAGTATACTTGGGCCTTCCTCTCTGCCTCGCTCACGCTGGCTGTGGAATTTTCTAGAATGGCAAGTCATGGCAGAATACAGCTCAGTGGTACAGCATTTGCCAAGCATGCATGAGGCCCTGGGTATAACCCCGGGCATAGCAAAAGAGAAAATAACTGGAGTTGGAGGAAGCTTAAAAGGCTTCTTATGAATGGCCTCTCCGTTTCCTCCTCCCAGTAGCCAGGCATGGTTGCCAGGCTCACAGATGACTCAAAGGGCTGTTTTCTACTCCCTCTTCCTCACAACCCCAGCCAGGCTAGAGGCTTTTCACCCTGACGTTCACAGATCATCCACTGGAAGTTCTCGTCTACACTGGGTGAAGGGAACTATTTCCTGGTGCTGTGGTCCTCAAAGTACCTACTATGTGCTGGGGCTCCTGGGCCCACCTCAGACCACACCAAATTCTCTGTCCCTCCCTGGGACAGTTCCTGCCACTTTCCCCCAGTTCAGATTCCCTTCTCATCCATTCTTCCACGGGACAGATCCCAGACATTCTGTGCCAGGCAGGGTGCAAACTCTAGATGCAAAAAGACAATAACCCTTCCCCCGAAGGCTCTTGCATTCAACCCTGTTAAAACCCTCGCTTGGCTTCTAGGCTTTCTTAGTAACCTAAAGCCCCTCCTAAGATGTTTGTTTCAGAAGGTGCTCAGCATTCAGGATTCTTCGTGGGTGCCTGACATCAGGCTGTGCACTGAGCTTCACAGTCAAAAATAAAACTTGCTCCCTGTCCCTCAGAGCTCAGAGTCCAATGGCGGACACAGATACGCAAAGGAAAAGTCGCAAGACACACAAGTGCTTTGAACAATGCAAAAATCTCCAACATAGAGAAAAGTCGCTCTGCTTCCTTATAGGGGGAAGAGGCCAGGGCCTCCAGGAGATGTTCCTTTGAGCTGTGTCTTAAAGATGGAAAGGTGTTCACCAGGTAGGAATGAGGCTACTGCCTGGGGGAGCAAGACAGAATGGGACCAAGGAAGGGGACATAAAAGGGCATCCTTTATGAAGAAAGAAATGTGTTGACGCCACTTGGTGCTAAGGTCCTGAGTCACTTCCTATCCAGTCTTTACTCAGATTTCCCAGTCCTCACCCCAGAGAGCTCCCTGTCCCCTGGTACTTATGCATAAGAGCACCAGGGCTGTCACTGGTCACAGCTGTGCAAGCCCCAGTGTCTCTGAAGTCCAAGAGACAGCCCAGGACAGCATCCAGTATAAAAGGAGATCCAGGGGCCAGAGGCTGGGGGCCTCAATGACCATGGGTTGTCCTGCTGCAGAGCACCAGCAATACCCATGTGCTCTCCAGGTCCTCTGCAGGGTGAGACTGGAAGTGGGGAGAGCTGGCCCCTTAGACTCAGGAAACAGATTTTGGGGGTGGGTGTATGTGGGAGCTCCCACTTCAGGGGCCTCAATTCTATGGCAACACAGCAGCTGAGCTCTTGGAAGGGCGAGGAGAATGGTCACAGCTTGCCATGTCCCAGAAGCTGTGTCTCGCTGTCCACATCTGGCTCTGGCCATGACCCTGAAATGCCAGGGCCAGGGTATGGGAAGGCATTCTGTGTACAGGCTCAAGGGCGGGCCTGGCATCTCCCGCCCTCCCTCAGGGCCCAAGGCCACCTAGATAAGAGGCACAGAGAAAGGCCTCTGAGGCACAGCCTGGCCATGGTGACCACAGCGAGTTCTGAGTTGCACCTCGAGGGCTCCTGGCCTCTTTTGGCATGTCGAGGGAGAAAATGCGCTTCAAGCGCAGCCCCCTCTGTCCATTGCAGGGCTGCCCTCTACCAAGCTCAAAGTGCTCCCCACAGCCTGGTGTCGTATTGGCTGGCTTTCACAGAGCTGTGTGTTAAGTTCTTAGTGTTTGCAGGAGCCAGGCTGAGTGGTGTGGGGGCACACAGGGCTGTCTGCGTGAGGCTTGCAGCTCGGTGCTGAGAGATACAGAGAGAGACAGTTGATGATCTAGGAATACAGAAGGCTGCTAAAGAGAAAGCGATGAAGCCAATAGAGAGGACCGCAGGGAGGACTGAGAAGTTGGTCGAGGGAGCTCAGCCTGAGGGGTGAGGTCAGTGTGGAGATGGAGTTGGGGCTGGACCTGGCCTGCCTCAGCCCACGTTCTGCGTCCCCAGAACCAGTCCCAGATGGTGCATAGGAGGTCCTCAGCCACATTGGCTGGGAGAGCAGACAGCAGTATTCGGGTTTAACGAGCAGTATCTGGCACATTGTAGCACAGGGAGATAAGGCTGGTGGGCTCTGAAATTTGCATGGAAAGGAACTGAGGGAAGGACTGGTGGGACGCACGCCTGGCTGCAAGGGTGGCATTCCTGCCCCTCTAAGAGCATCTCGCCTGCACCCGACAGGTAGCACTAGTGGAGGCAGGAGCCCTAGCAGTAGGTAGAAGTCCTTTTCCTCCTTTTGGTTCCTGGAGGTCATGGGGACAACCCACAGCACACTTTCCAGCCTTCTCTCTTTCCTCACTCAGGGCCACCTATGACTTTGCAGGTTCTAGGGGGACAAGAACCAGAGAAAGATGCCAGGTCACAGGGAGGGGGCTACTGCAACAGTCTGGGCGGAGGTGGGGACTGAGAAGGGGCAGGGAGTGTTTGGGACGGGCAAAAGCTGTGTGGAGAGTAGTACCCCTTTTCTGCTTCTGCGCAGCAAAGAGCTCTAGAGACCCATGGAAAGTGGGTTCGGGTCCAGTAAGCAGGATGAGTGAGGACAGTTCCAGCCTAAAGTTCCGTTTCTGACACTGGGAGATTTCTTTTTGACACCCAGGAGAACTTTGGCCTGGGTGGGAGGCACACTTTGGAGGGGGGTATGGCAATGATTTTGCAGCTGGGGTGCAAGTAACAGTGCTCCTAACTGCTTGTGTACTGCCTTCCAGGGACCCGAGTTCCAGACATTTTCTCAGTCACTTCCCAAAGTCCAAGAGAGTGAAGACAGCATATCACTTAATAGGTTTGCTCCTTCCTCTGGGCGTTTTCCTCACATCCCTCCTTGGGGACGAAACTAACGCCCGGGTGGCTGAGGTGGGCTGTAGGGCCAGCATGATCAGGAATTCCGTGGCCTCCCCTGCTGTAGTGAGGATGTCTGGCCCCAATTCCACATCATGGCTGGACTTGTGTTTGCTTTAGATAAAACCACCAACCAGTCCAGACAGGCAAAGGCTTTGGGAACCCCATCCTCCGAAAGGAAAAGCAGGGGCTGATAAAGGAGGCACCTTGTTTTTCAGGAGAAGAAAAAATAAGGACGCCACCATCACTCAGCTCCTGGTGCTTCCTACAGGACAAGTCCTGTGCTCTAGTTTTGTCTCAGCCCCTAAGCAAAGATTTAGCAGCATTGGGCCCGGCGGGACGGCTCAGTGGTCTAAAATGCCTGCTTGGGAAAGCTTGGGCAGCCTCAGGGACCTCGGTTCGATCCCCGGCACCACATGCTTCGCCAGCCCTGCCCTCGGGGCGGGCTGAGCTGGCCATAAAAATGAGTGAATAAACAAATAAAGGTTCTGAAACAAGAAAAAAAAAATAAAAATTAAAAAATTCTTAAAAAAAAAAAAAAAAAGATTTAGCAGCATTTATCAGTCCATTTCAGAGAAGAGAAAAATGAGGTCTATGGAGGTGAAGGAACCTGTCTTGGAGGCAGAGCTAATAGGTGCATGCTGGGATTTAAGCCCAGGCGTTCTTTTTTTTTCTTTCTTTTTTTTTTTTTTTTTAAAGAATTATTTTATTTTTTTTTTTT
>PVJA010034942.1:0-22201 GCA_004027025.1 Myocastor coypus
TTTTTTTTTTTTTTTTTTTTTTTTTTTTTTTTTTTTTTTTTTTTTTTTTTTTTTTTTTTTTTTTTTTTTTTTTTTTTTTTTTTTTTTTTTTTTTTTTTTTTTTTTTTTTTTTTTTTTTTTTTTTTTACTTTTAAAAATACAAAATAGGGATAGAAAAATAAAACAGCATTGGAAGCAATACAAGATTTCACTAAACACAATAAAATGAATTCAACAATGGTTGCTGTATTATATTACATGCTGGTATCTTCAAATTAATTGTGAAAGTTATTTAAAAATGTGCAAGATTTATATAAACAAATAAAAAATCACAAAGAAGTGACAGAAAATTTGTGATGTACGTGATCTACCTATAAACTTCATTATTGTAAATTTAATGGGAAATTCATTATAGTTACCATGAATTCTTTTGTTAGCACTCGTGACTCAATAAAGCTGCTATATGGAGTTGGGGAGATAGCTCCATGGCAAATGTGCCTGCCTAACAAGTGCAAGGTTATGAGTTTGAACCCTAGTCCCAGAAAAAAAAATAAAAAATAAAAAATAAAGTTGCTATTAACAGCAAGGGGAAAAAAATAATAAATTCAAACAAAAGCAGAGTCAGTAAAAAAATGGCATTATTTCTCTTATTTTTAATTTTATTTTTAAAAGTAAAAGCAAATACAAGCAGCACAATAGCAAACAATAACACATATACATAGAAATAATACATACATTTTTCTAAATGAAAAGAACAATTTAGCATACTCGTATTATAAATTTTCATCACCAAATATGTTATTCAGATTGGTATACATAGCTATGCAAGACTGGTCAAACAATTAAACATTAATGATTACTTTCAATAAATCTTAATTTTTTCTTGTCCTTTTATACTTATTTTTTTTACTTTATTTTAAAGAGAACACACTAATTGATAAGACTTTAGAAATGATACACATTTAGAACAAGATTAGAGATACTCAGTCGTGGTTTATATGTTTCACTTTGTTGTCTTAGATGTAGCTGCTCAGATTACAGATAGTAGCACATAGAGTTAGTCAAAGTGAAAATTTTACCGCATCCTACACTGGCCCCACCACCAGAGCATGCTGAGCTGGTGACAAAGTCCAGGTGTGGTGGGATATGCCTATATTCCCAAGAATGGAGCGGCTGAAAACAGAAGGATCTCTGTGAGCCCAAGCTGCATAGTAAGACTCTGCACCGCATACATTTAAAAAAAAAATTAAAGCTTAAAAGGTGAGAAAAGAAAATTTTAAACATTAACTGCTGCTTTCAAAAACCTAATGGAAATTAGTACTAAAATCAACTAAGCTATGCTGAACATATAGTTGTATGATATTTCCTACTTGTCTTTTTTTTCCTTTTCCTCATGTTTATTGTTTACTCCTTATGTTCAATTTCTTCTTTCTATTTTTATTTTAATATTTTATTCATTTTAATGATAAAAAATAACAATGAGACAGTTTCAACACAGGCTAGTAGGACAGTGACAATAATTACTACATTGCATATTGTTGTCTTCATAATAGTTATTCAGAGTACAAGATGCAGACATGATATTTTGTCTTAGTAATATTAGTACAAGCCTTTCTTATCATTGAACCAAGAGAAAGTAGCTGTATATCTATGCTAACTACACACATATATATTTCACCACAAAATGATCTTTTATTTATATTATTCTTTTTGTTTTGTTATGTCAGACATGAATGTTCCATTGCTATTAGAGAAGCTGCATTTGGGGAAGTCTTTAAAGGATTTTTTTTTTTTTTTTTTTTTTTTTTTTTTTTTTTTTGTCTTTTTGAGACAGGGTCGCAGTATGCAGTTGAGGCTGGCCTTGAACTCACTTTTGTAGCCCAGGCTGGTCTCGAACTCGCACCGATCCTCCTGCCTCAGCCTCCCAAGTGCTGGGATTACAGGCGTGCGCCACCATGCCCGGCCTAAAGGATATTTTCTTTCCATTATACTTTATCTATTATTATTTTCACCCAATCTCAAGCTTTTTTCTACTGCAGTCACCCAGTGACAGTTTCCAGACTTTGCTTCAGAGCTCCAGGTAGATCCAGGCCCATCATGCTGACTGCTTCAGGCCTGGTGAGATCCCTTGCCTTTGTAGGCTCCTAACACTGCACTTTCAAGGGCTCCCCCACTGTTGCTGTCCATTGCTCCATTAGCTCTGCATGTTTATTTCTTTCTTCTCCTGAAGTTCTTTTGCTCCACTGCTAGCTGCTCCCTGATTCAGCTCTCTCTGCTCTCAAGCCCTCGGAATAGAAAAGGCTAACTCCTGCGTGCCTTTAAATCTACTGTTGGTCTTGGCCACTTCATGATCTGGGAGACTAGCTCCCATAGAGGAATGTTATGGTTTATGTCTAGTTGGCCCCCAAAGCCTCATGTAATCATGGGGTGGGGATTTCTATAGATTGAGACTTCACTCATGAGGCACTGGGATTATGTGTTTTAGAGATAATTGGTCTGAGTACTGCTAGGAATTATAGGTGTGGCCTGAGGCAGATAGGCTAAGGCAGAGAGCCTGATGTAATGTAAAGAGAGACAGACTAGTGCTGTTGCTCTGCTGCCCTGTTTGGTTGGCTGCCTCTGTCACAATTGTTGCTGTTCTGCTGCCATGAACTGGGTGCTCTCTGCCCTGTTCCACTCAGCCGTAAGCTAGTTGAATATAGACTAAAACCTCCACAAACTGTAAGCTAAATAAACCTTTCCTTCCTTCATTTTGGGTAGCAGGTATCTGTCCAAGCGACAAGTGAAAAGTAACTAAGACAAGGATTAGTCCAATGCAGTGATGACTATCTTGCTTATTCACCCATGCAACCTTATAACCTTGTGCATAAATGAAGATGTTCAGTACTGTCCCAAGTACTGCTCTTATTTCACCAGGCCAGATGTGGTTTCTTTCTTCCCCAAATGGGAAATTCTCCTTCCATTCTCCCTTAATCCCCTTTATCCTCTTTCATAAAAGCTCTGAACTGTCTGTCTCTAACCCAATCTGATATTCAAATACCTAATATTTGTCAGTAACCTTGTCTGGACTCATTCTTCCCAGATACGTCAAAGGGAGGTAATTAGTCAGAACTTTGTGAACTAAATTAAATACAAACTCCCAATTTAATATCAGCTGAGCTACACAGTAAGTTTGCTATTACTGTGTAAAATACAAACTCATTAACTACAAAAGCTTGTCAACTGCTAAATATCACTACTCACTATTAGTGTTCCCAACTGTAGTTCTGTAAATACAAAAGTACAACTGCCATAACCATATAATCTATTTGGGGTAAGAATTAGGGTAAAGGTATGATTATGCCAAGCTCTGCACCAAGATTAGAGGAAAGTGTTCTACACAATGAAAAAGAGAAGGAGCAAAATGCAAACTCAGGCCCTCAGTCCGCCCAGAAAAAATGCAAGAGACACAAACATAGAAGAAATTGGGAAGCACGCAACTGAAATCTTTGAATCAATAGCATAAAGAAACAACTGCAGAAATGTACAGAGGAAATCACAACAAAAATAATCTCTGCAGCAAAAAAAAAGAAACCTCTGAATTAACAACATCTAAAGTAAAGAAACATCTGCAGATAGGTATAAAGGAAATCATATCAGAGATAATCTCTGAAGCAAAAAAAGAAATTTCTGAATTAATAGCACCTAAATTAAGAGACAGCTGAAGAATGGTAGAGGAAATCAGAACAGAAATAATTTCTGAAATAAAAAAAAGAAAGGATAACCATAATGAAAGAATTAATAACTGCTTCTGACGAAGACACTGATAAAAAATGGGAGGAGATTAGAAAGTTTGGACTCCTTGAATGAGCAGTACAGGAAAGAAGTAGATTACATGAAGCAGGCTCAAAGAGATACAGGAACTTCAAACCTCAGTGACAAACTGGCAAAGCCACTTGAATGAAAGTAAAGATAGAGTTTCAGATCTTGAAGACACTATTTGCAGCTAGTGCAAAGGTAAGAAGGGATCTCTTGGGGCTGGGGAGATAGCTCCATGGCACGAGTGCCTGCCTGGAAAGTGCAACGTTGTGAGTTCAAACCCCGGTCCCACAAAAGAACAAAAAAAAAAAAAAAGGATCTCTTAAAAATAATTAGGATGCAGAAAAAAATATGGAAAATCTACAAGATAATGCAAAAATGAACAACATGACTAGTAGGCATCAATGAGGAAGAAGGAGTTAGTACAAATGATACAAAAACAATATGGACAGAAATATTAGCAGAAAACTTCCCAAATATGGGAAAACAATATGGCATTCAAGTGATGGAAGCATATAGAACTCTAAATAATATCAACTCAATTAAAAACACAACCAGACATATAACAGTCAAGATCATAGAAATCCAGCACAAAAATAACATACTAAAAACCTCTAGAGAAAAGAAACATCACATTTAAAGGAAAACCCATCAGAATAACAGCAGATTTCTCTTCACAAATCATGAGGTCAAGCATAGCATGAAGCAGAGTTCTTCAAGTCCTTCATGAAAACAAATTCCAGCCCAGACTGCTATGAAATAGTCTTTCAAGTTAGATGGAGAAGTGAAATACTTTCACAACAAAGAATAACTAAAGAATTTCATGATTACAAAGTCAACCCTACATAGACTACTTAAAGATATTCTAGAGGGACTAAAATGAACAGAACTCCACAAATGAGAATGGAAAGAACCAACACAACAGGGTGAACAATTATACAGAGCAGAAAAACTGGTAACCAATAGCAGGTAACATAGCAAGCATAAATCTCAATTATAACCATCAATGTAGATGGATTTAATTCTCCATTAAAAAAATAGACTGGCACAGTGGAGTAGGTAACAAAATCCAACAATGTGCTGTATACAAGAAGCACACTTAACTCATAAAGAAATTCATAGGTTGAAAGACAAAGGATGGAATACAATACTACATGCCCCAGCATCTCAGAAAAAAAGGAGGTGTAGCAATTCTGTTTGCAGATATTCAGAACTTCAAGACAAAATTGATCATTACATACCGGTCAGGGGAAAAATTCAAACAAAGAGGTAACACTCATAAATATATATACACCCAACATGGGAGCACTGAGCTCTATAAGACAAATCTTAATGGGCATGAAAAATATCCAATACCACAATCTTAACAGGAGACTTTAGACTTAGACAGGTATCTAAAAAACTTTTACTATGCATAATTATTCCTAGCTGCTCACACATTTAGCCTTCAAACTCTTGCCTCACTCTTCTTTCTTTTAAATAGAAACAAACACACACACACATACACACAAAACCAATTTGACAAGCAAAAAAGAAGAAACACTAAGAAGTGAAGAGTGTAACACAAGAAACAGATCTTATACCTTGTCTGAGGTCCTGCCCTAGCCACTAATTACAATGAAAAATTTACAAACTAATCATGTTCTAAGAAAGCAAGTATTATTGAGGAGCTTGAAGCACGGTTGACAATATGTGAAAAAAAATATTGCATCTTTACAAACTCTCACTGCTAAATTGGAAAAGCCTAGACCCCCCCAAAGGAGAAAATTCAGTATTCATGGTCACTAAAGATAACATTTGGTCAAAAATATTTAATCAACAGAAAGACAACGTCTCCATAATACCAGGATAACTCCTCAGAGCCTTGCAGCTAACTGAGTCTCTCAGCTCTCCTTTTGGAAATTGGATGTGCTTACCTTGAACTCCTGCCAAGACAGAGAGAAAGAGAAGTCAAGTGGTCAGAGAAAGCAGTGTCCACTCATAATGATCGTATTCCTCACCAATGTAGGGAGACTTCCCAGCTCTTAATGAGGATCCTAGAGCATGAACAGAGGTATATGTTCCTGCCATCTGACTTGCTCATCGTCTGTGAGCCAATAGAAAGTCATTTAGCATCTTTTTGTATTATCAGAATTTACAAAAAGGAAACTTTCTGAATTTCAAACACTAATTGGCTGCTGAAGCTTAAATATCTCCTTATATGCCACAGAAAAATTTCTCTAAGCAGGTATTGTTCCATTTTTAGGCCTCTAGAAAAGCTATATAAAGTGTATATGTGGCTTTCCTTCCTTCACCTTTTGGTTTGGCTCAATGACTGGTGGCATTAGGCCTGTGTTCTGGTCCAGTTCCATTTCCCTGTATTTTCAAGGAAAGATAGCTTTTATATGCGACATAAGACCCCACCATCATAACACTACCATGTTGTACCTGCAAAAAATAAAGAAGCAAATGCAAGGATCTGAGTTCAATCCCCAGTTCCACAAATAATAAGTAAATATAAAGAAACACTGTAATTACTGATGTGAATAAAAAATAAGGTGAGTAGAGGGGCTGGGGAGATAGCTCCATGGCACAAGTGCCTGCCTGGCATGTGCAAGGTCATGAGTTTGAAACCCGGTCCAGCCACAAAAACAAAACAAAAAAACAAAAAATAAGGTGAGTAGAAAATTGGAGTTATAAAGGTTAAACTTTGAGGAATTAATAGAAAATGTGCTTTGGACAAAAAGAGCAAATTAGTATTGACCTCACAGGTATACATTTCTCTCCTTTCATTTCCGGATGGCCTATAAAACTACATTGAGATCTAGGGCTCTCTTCATGACTGACTCACAGCATTTTCTTCACTCTCATTTCTTCACATCTCAGAGAACAGTTTGGAAGCAGGAAAGTCATGACTGGCATAGACACCATGTAGGAATGCATTATCCTCCTTTAAAATATACCAGGACAGTCATTTGCACAATAGGCGCAAAATGAGTCCCACGTCGTGATATACTGTAGTTTGCTCCTCACACTCCAGAGCTCCCTGTCTAAATAGCCTGATCCCACTGTTCCTGGTCCTCTTTATCAGTGTTTCTTTCTGTGCTAACCAGGAAAAGTATAGTAAAATATCGAGCTTTTGTGGCAGAAAGGAAGGAACCCTACCAGCTGGTTTGAGAGTACAATTAAAAGGGGTGGAAAGTGATCAAACTTTAACAATTGTTGAAAGTAATATCTTAGCCGGGCGTGGTGGCGCACACCTTTAATCCCAGCAGTCAGGAGGCTGAGGCAGGTGGGTTGGTGCAAGTTCGAGACCAGCCTGGGCTACAAAAGTGAGCTCAAGGCCAGCCTGAACTGCATAGTGAGACCCTGTCTCAAAAAGACACACACACAAAAAAAAGTAATATCTGAAGGCATCAGAGGAGATTTTCAGTCCTTGTGCAAAATTGGAAGAATTCTTGGTAGACACAGAACACAGAAAATTACCCTGAACTTGGAAAGAATTTTACTTCCTTTAGAGACTTTGAGAAGGCCAGGGAGTCTCGAAAGAATTAAGAAAAAACGAGGCTAAAAACAAAGGTTGAAGGAGAAAGTAGGGATTTTTTTTTTTTTTAATGAGGTCTCACTCTGCAGTTCAGACCAGGCTTTACTCACTTTCACAGCCCCAAGCCTGGTCTCAAACTCACAGAGATCCTCCTGGATCAAACTCCCAAGTGCTGGATTTACAGGCATGTGCCACCATGTCCAGTGTCTGGTGCCAAGATCACAAGCATGTCAGACCTGGGATCGAACTTGAATCTTTGTGTTTGCCAGGTAGTTGCTTATATGTCTGAGTTATCTCTGTGTCCCCATGAATGAGAAAGTAAGGAATCATGCAGAGCTGATCATAAAGCATATTTATAGATAGAAAGTTTATGTCAGTTGCTATAGTGATGATTTGTATTTTAAGAAATGTCCATTTCATTACATTATTATGCTCCTCTGCCCAATGTATGCAGCAGAGAGACATAAAAAATGTATTTGTAAAGTCATAAATATGTAAGTTAAGGAATGAACATGTAAAAAAGTTGCTAAAACCCCCAGAATTTTGTTCATGTCAGTCTGGTTCTGACTGAGACCACTTGACCAAATTTGTACTTTTCTGCTTTCATTGAATAGAATATTCTTCCTTATGAATGACAGTTAGGGCAAGACAATGAAAAGCTTTGTAGAGCCTATAAAGGCACTGTTTGTCTGTTCAGTTAACTACTGGAAAACAATTTTTTAAATATCACATCTAAGTCTATAGTGTTGAATCTGTTTCAAGAATTTAAATATTATATCATTTTATGTAAACATTAGCTTTTTTTCTGAAAAAGAAGTCTTTTCACCATTATCTGATGTTCTTTAATGAGTGTTATATCCTTTCTTTGAGAGTGTACTTCCCTCATATCTATAGAATTAACAAATTTTCTTAGGATTCATGTTTATAAGTTTTATCTCTTTCATTCTTTTTTCACATATTAGTTTTATTAGTATATTCCTGGCTTACATAGTAACTACATTCATCTTGGAAAACTGGTACATACACGTCTCACACCTCGATCATCTCACTACAGGCCTCCAACTCATCATTCACCTAACATGCTTTTCTGTCTCTAGATTCAACCGCCCTGCTCCTTAATGTTTCTCCTCTATTTCGTTGTTTAAATTATTTTTACTTGACTGTAGTCACTTACGTTAGGAAAACTATGCATTGTCTAATCTTCTGCATTTGGCATATTTCACTTAGTACTATGATTGCAACTCTGTCCATTTTTCATTTTAATTTAAATGATAAATCATTTAAATTTTATAAATTGGAATATTCCATTTTAATTTAAATAATAATTTAAGTCACTTTTATAGCTCACTAGAACTTCATTGTGCATATATACCACGTTTTCTTTATTCACTTATCTGTTATTTGGGATCTGCATTAAACTTATGTTTTAGGTAGCATAGCTGTGCTACTGTAAATATGAGCATGTGTACATCACTGTAACATGGTGACTGTCACTCATTGGTTGCTCAGGAGAATGGTATTTAATGTACATGTTTACGGAGTTTAGCAGTCCCTTTTGTCAATAATTTCTAATTTCACTGCACCATGGTCTGACAATGTACATAAAATAATTTCAGTTCCTTTGTATTTACTTAAGCATGATGTATGTACCAGCACATGTTCTATTTCAGAAAACATGCTGTGTGGATCCAAGAAGAACGTGTATCCTGATGTTGTTGCATGGGAGTCTAAAACTCTACCAAGTTGATCTGCTCACAGGTTTGGTTCAGTTCTATGATTTCCTTGATGATATTTTCATGGTTCAACTATGACTTTTTGTGACAGTGGAGTATTAATGTTCCCCACTACAATTTCATGACTATTTATTTGATTTTTCATGCTTATTTATATATGTTTTATGTGACCTCTAGATTTTTCTCAGGTTGTGCAGTTTTATTACTGTATTTTATTGTCTGCTTATTTTTACATTTTCTGGTATTTATTGTCATAATGCATATATATTTAGAAATTTATACATATTTCTTAACTCTTCAGTGTGTTGCAATACATGTATTTGAGATAGTTCCTTAAGATATTTTATACTTACAATTGTCTTCCCTGTAATTTTTTATTTTTTACTTTCCAGCTTCACTAATATGAGTCTTTTCTTCTTCTGGTAAGTTTATCTAAGGGTTTGTCAGTCTTACTTATTTTCTCAAAAATCAAATTCCTTCCTTCACTGATCCTCTTTATTAATTTTAAATTTTATTAATTTCCACTCATATTTATCAGATTTTCTTCTACATGTTTGAGATTTTTTCTACATATTTTTCTAAAATCATCAGGTGAATCATTCAATTACATATGTGAACATCACTATTTTTTCCTTATGTGTACAATTACAGGTATCACATTTCCTCTGAAAATGCTTTTGTTGTTTTGTAACCATTGTTATTTGATCCTACAAACTTTAATCTCTCCTCTGACCTATTGATTGTGACAGAATTTATTATTTATCTCTTTTTTTTTTTCTTTTTGAATTTTTGGTGGTTTCTTTGCCGTTGGTTCAATTTTATTGTTTTGATAGTGTGCATGATATTATTTCAATCTTTTATATTCATTAAAGCATTTCATGCTCTAAGAAATGGTTAAATTTTTACAAAATTGAATATGCTACTGACAAAAATGTGTATTCTGTTACTGTTGAATGAAGTGAATGTGTGTGTGTGTGTGTGTGTGTGTGTGTGTGTGTGTCTGTGTGTGTATTAAATGCCCATTTTGGATTGTCTGATTCAACTCTGAAACTTTTGTGGTTCATGATGTTTTTGTCTAGTTTACGTAGCTTTTTGTGATATTGGGATATTGACCTCTGCGATTTTGTTGATGTTTATCTGACATTTTTATTTGTATTTGTATTTGTAGAATTTGTATTATGAAATTACTTATAACAGAATTTGAATGCATATATTTAAAATTGTTATCTCTTCCAGGTGAATTGTTCCCCTTACTTTAGGCAGTGACTTTTTTGTTTTCTTTGATAAGTTTTGACTTAATGTCCACATTGTCTGAAAACAGATTTACTGACCCATTTTGCTTATGTTCAAATTTTTTGAGGGTCAAAGACTAAATCACAAATTTGATTCAAACTGCAAATTAAAGGTTTACTTTTTTAAGTATAGGAAACATATCTAAAGTACTATATAGCCGGGCGTGGTGGTGCACGCCTGTAATCCCCGCACTTGGAAGGCTGAGGCAGGAGAATCAATGTGAGTTCAAGACCAGCCTGGGCCACAAAAGTGAGTTCAAGGCCAGCCTGAACTGCATAGTGAGACCCTGTCTCAAAAAGACAAAAAAATAAAATAAAGTACTATATAACAACACATGCTATAACTTGCTACAAATAAGTGCTACAATAAATGCTACATGTTTTTAAGTGATAAAAAATTAACTCAGTAAGGATTCCTTTAAATTAGGTACTTGTTCTTGCTTGGAAGGATAGAATTGCCCAAAGAAAGGAATAGAGACTTGAGATTGAAATTTCTTGAATCATGGACAGAAATATAATATAACATAGAAAGAGATAAGCAGTTAAAGATCACAGGATTTTACAACTGTATAGAACACATATGAAAGAAGAGTGCAAGATCATTCCAAAGTTTTGTCCTGAGTTGTGAATGGAGCCAATATCATTAGGTGGGGAAATGTAATGATATGAGATCAAAAATTCATTGAGAATGTGTTTATGTGAAGCATGGATTAATGTAAAATGTGTTGTCCCAAGTAGAGGAGTCAAAAGAAGATAAATAAGTTTGAATTTGAGAGGAAGTAATCTGGGCAGAGATATACATTTGTGAGTTGAAGTTATTAAAATGATCATTAAAACCATGTGACTAAATGGGACAATCCAAGGTGTAGTAGACAAAGAGATGAGGATCTGAGGTGGACTCATTATGTGGTATCCAGGACTAATATCAAATATTAAAAAGATCAGGGTTTTCAGGTATGAAGAAGATGTTCCTCCTTTCAGGAGCTCAAACACTGTCATGGTGAATTCCAATAAACCATGGACACCATGGAGATCAAATTTGGTATGGAGCCTGAGAAAAATGTGAGAGAAAAGTTATCCTAAAGACAGTTACAGAATAGGATTCTTACAAACACATATTGTTTAGGATGACATGGAACAAACTTATCCCCAAGAGAAAGTAAAATTTGATATTAGACAAATTTGCACGATAATCTGATATGTCTAAGGCTGAATCCCTCCCTGTCTTCACTGTTACTATGTGAGCACTTACATCTCACATCAGAATATTTGTCTGTCTTTCGGTCTGACTGCTTATTTATTTCTAAAGGTGAGATTGGAGCACCACAACCTAAGTGTTAATTAAGAAGGGAAACAAACAGGCAGAAAACTCCTAATCTGTGGGTTTATGGGGTAAAATATGAGGCTTGAAAGCAGGCTCAGAATGCAGGTACAGTTATCTGAGTGTAATTACAGTTTATTTTGGGACAGTTTGTTTCCCTGCATCAAAGAGAAAAAATACATCTGCCCTTATCATATAAACATACATGCACACTATCAAATTCAGCATCATGCCTTCAAGTGACTTCAATACACAGTTATTTAAACAAATTTTACTATGCAAAATTATTCCTAGGTGCTCAGACATTTATCCTTCAAACTCTTACCTCTCTCTCTCTCTCCTCTCTTTACATGCACGCATGCACACACACACACATACACACACAGATATGCACACATACATGAGACCAATTTAATAGGTAAAAAGGAAGAAGCACTAACATTATGGAGGGGAAAACAAAACACAAGATATAGATCACAGACAAAGCCTGAGCGGCTGCAATAACCATCAATTATAAGGGGAAAATTAGAAACTAATCATGTTCTAAGCATGCAGGTGTTACTGAGGAGCCTGAAACACAGTTTATGGACAATATGCGAAAAAATATTGTATCTTTGCAAACTTTCACTTCTAAATTTGAAAAGTCCAGACCCCCAGGGGAGAAAATTCAGCATAGGCTGTCACTAAAACTAATATTTGATCAAAAACAAATCATCAACAGAGAGGAATTGTCTCCATAATCCCAGGGCAACTGCCTGAAGCCTTGGAGCCAGTTCAGTATCTCATCTGGTCTTCAGGAAAGAGGCTCTGCTTACCTTGAGCTGCTGCCAAGACAGTAAGGAGAAAAGCAAGTGCTCAGAGAAAGCAGTGTCCACTCATGGTGACTCTAATCCTATGTGTGCAGGTCACAGCCTCAGATTCCTCAGCTTTATGGTGAGTCTTCCTAGCCCTTAATGGGGATCCTAGAGCATGAACAGAGGTATATATTCCTCCCCTCTGACTTGGACATCTTCTGTGAGCCAATAGAAAGTCATTTAGCATGTTTTTGTATCATCAGAATTCATGAAAAGGAAAGCTTCTGAACTTGAAACACCAATTAGCTGCTGAATCTTAAATATCTCCTTACATGCAGCAGAAGAGTTTCTCTCATCAGGTGTTGTTCCATCTTCAGTGTTTCAGAACAGCTATATAAAGTGTACTTCTGGCTTTCTTTCCTTCACCTATTGGTGTGCCTCAGTGACTCATGGGATTAGGCCAGTGTTTTTGTCTTCGCAAGGGGAGATAGTTTTTTAATGAGACCTAAGACACCATCATCGTAACATCATCGTGTTGTGGATGCAAAACAATAAACACTGCAATGAATGATGATAATAAAAAGTGAGGCGAGTAAGAAATTGGGATTACAAAGGTTGAATGTTGAGGATTAAAAGAAAAGGTGATTTGGACAACAAGAGGAAATTAGCATCAACCTCACCAGTAGGCTTTCTATCCTTTCATGTCTGAGTCACCAGTAAAACTTCATGGAGATCTAAGGCTCTCTTCATTATTGACTTCAAAACGTATTCTTCACTTTCCTTTCTTCACATCTCAGAGAACATTTTGGAACAGAAAAGTCATGAATGGCATTGATACTTCATCTATGCCTGTATTATCCTCCATTAAACCATACAGAGACTACAGATTATACAGTTGGCAAAAGGTGAGACCCATGCTGTTATATAGAGCAGCTTTCTCCTCATTCTCCAGTACTCCCTCGCTGGACAGTCTGAACCCTGTTTCTGGTCCTCTCTAGCTGTGTTTCATTCTGTAATATTCAGAAAAAGCACGGTAAAAAATGAGTTTTTGTAGTAGAAAGAAAGTAACCCTACCAGATGAGCTGAGAGCACAAGTAAAAGGGGTGGAAGGTAATAAAACTTTAACAATTTTTTGAAAATAATATCTGAAGGGTTAGGAGGAGTTTGTCAGTGATTCTGCAAAAATGGAAAGCATTGTGGTAGAGCATAGAATATGGCATTACTCTGAGCTTGAAAAGAGTTTTACTTTCATTAGGAACTTTGAGAATGACATGCAGTTGCTGAAGAATTAAGAAGGAGGATAAAAGCAAAGGTTGAAATAACTGAATGAATGAATGAATAAATAAATAAATAAATAGATAGATAAAATTTTAAAAAGCAACAGTTGAAGCAAAAAGAAAGGATTTTATTTTCTTGAGACAGTGTCTCACTATGCAGTTTAACCTGGCCTTGTGTTCACATTTTTTAAGAAAATTTCATTTTGCTACATTATTATGCTCCTCTGCATAATATATGAAACAGGAAGACACAAAAATGTATTTGTGAAATAAATATGTAAGATAAGGAATATCAGTGTAAAAAGTTGCTAAACAGCCCCCCAGAATTTTGTTTTAATCAGTCTGGCTCTAACCCAGACCACTTGACTAAAAATGTACTATGGAACTCATCTTCTACTTTTATTGAATGTAGTATGCTTTCTTATGAATGGCAGTGAGGTGAAGGCAATTGAAAGTTTTGTAGATTCTATAAAGGCACTGTTAGTATGGTCAGTTAACTACTGGAAAACAATTTTCAAACATCCCATGTAAGACTATAATGTTGAATCTATGACTTCAAGAATTTTGGTACTATAGCATTATATATATATATATATATATATATATATATATATATATATATATATATATATCAGATTTTTCCTGCAAAAAATCTTTTTACAATGATGTGTTGTTCTTTAATGCTGTATGTCTTCAATGCTTTTTCATAACATATTGTTGTCAACATGTAATAGTTTTATTAGTATATACTTTTCTTACATAATAACTACACTCATCTTTGACAATTGGCACATATGCATAGCATATCTTGATTATTGTCACTACAGTTCTCCAATTCTTTATTTTTTTGCCTTCCCTAAAATCCATTTCCATCTCTAGTTTCTACCACCTTGTTACTTAATGCTTCTGCTTTACTTTGCTTTTAAGTTCTTTGTGCTTGACTGTTGATATTAGAAAAACTATGTAATATTCAATCTTCTGTATCTGGTTCATTTCCCTTGCTTTATGAGTTCAAACTTTGTCCATTTTCCTGTAAATGATTTAAATGATCCTTATTTATAGCTAATTGGAACTGCATTGTGCATATATGCCACATTTTCTTTATTCACTTATCTGTTATTTGGGATCTGCACTAAATTTATATCTTTGGTAGTGAATCTGTGCTACTGTAAATGTCAGCATGTATATATTACTGCAACATGGTGACTTTAATTCATTGGTTGTTCAGGAGGATGGTATTTAATTTCCATATTTATGGAGTTTATCAGTTACTTTTGTCAATAATTTCTAATTTCATTGCACTATGGTCAGATAATGTACATAGCATAATTTCAGTTCCTTTGTATTTACCTAAGTATGTTTTATGCACTATTACATATTCTCTTTTAGAGAACATGTTATGCGTATCTGAGGAGCATGTGTATTCTGATGCTGCATGTGAGACTAAAAATCTACTAAGTTAGGCTAGGGAGATAGGTCTGTGGCACAAGTGCCTACCTGGCAAGTGCAAGGTCATGAGTTCAAATCCCAGTCTTACAAAAAAAAATCTACTAAGTTGATTTGTTCACAAGTTTAGTTCAGTTCTGTGATTTCTTTGCTGATATTTTTGTACTTGATCTACCTACTTGTCAAAGTGGGGTAGTAAGGTACAATTTTATGACTATTTATTTTATTTTTTCACGCCTATTTCTAGCTGTCTTATATGGGCCCAAGGTTTTTCTTAGGTTGTAGGGTTTTAGTACTGTCTTTATTTTATTGTCTGTTTATTAGTTTATACCTTCTGGTATTCATTTTCATAATTTCTATGTATTAACAAGTGTATACATGTTTCTTAATTCCTCAGTATACAGCAATATAGGTTTCTGAGGTGATTTCTTAGAATTTCCTATACCTATAATGGTCTTCCCTGTATTTTTGAATTTCTTTTTCTGGTTTTAGTAATATGGGAATTTTCTCCTTTTGGTAAATTTGCATAAGGGTTTATCAGTCTTTCTTATCCTTTCAAAAAGCAAATTATTTCATTCATTGATGCTTTTTATTACTTTTAAATTTGGTTCATTTCTAAGCCGGGCGTGGTGGCTCACGCCTGTAATCCCAGCACTCAGGAGGCTGAGGCAGGAGGACTGGTGCGAGTTCGAGACCAGCCTGGGCTACAAAAGTGAGCTCAAGGCCAGCCTCAACTGCATAGCGAGACCCTGTCTCAAAAAGACAAAAAAAAATAAAATTTTGTTAATTTCTGCTCTCATGTTTATCAATTTTTCTTCTACATATTTGAGATTTTCTTTCGACATATTTTTCTAGAATCATCAGGTGCATCACTCAATTATTCATTTGTGCATCACTCTATTTTCCTCCTTTGGACACTTACAGCTATAACATTTCTCCTTGAAAGTGCTTTTGTTGTGTCCTTTAAGTTTTACTATGTTATGTCCCCTTATTATTTGATTCTAGAAACTTTAGTTTCTCCTTGATTTCTCCTCTGACCTATTGATATTGCCAGAATGTATTATTAAATCTCTATGTGTTTGTGCATTTTTTGTAGTTTCTTTGACAATGGATTCAATTTTATTGCATGTCCTGATAGTATTCATGATATTATTTCAAGCTTTTGTATTGATTTAAGCATTTCATGCTGTAAAAAATGGTTAAAGTTTCAGAAAGTTGTATGGGCTGCTGACAAAAAAAAAAAAAAAAAAGAGTGCATTTTGTACTGTTGAATGAAGATTTCTGTGTATATGTGTGAATATGTTGTGAATATTAAATGTACTCTGTGTGTGTGTGTGTGTGTGTGTGTGTGTGTTAAATCCACATTTTGGATTGTGTAGTTCAGTTCTGACATTTTCGTGGTTGTTGATGTTTTTCTCTGGTTTGCCTGTCTTTTGTATATTGGGATATTGAACACTATGACTTTGTTGATGTTTATCTGACCTTTTATGTTCAGTAGAATTTACTTCATGAAATTAGATATAACAGAATTTGAGCACATATTTTTTAAATTATTATCTCTTCCTGTTGAGTTGCTTCTTTCATCACTAGGCAGGAGTCATTTTTATGATAAGTTTTGCCTTGATATCCACATTGTCTGAAAAAGTCATTGACCCTGTTTGCTTTCAGGCTCTGTATCACAAAATACCACTTCCTATTCATTGATTTTTTTTTAAATCTGTGTGTCTTCATGAATAAGGTGTGGCTATCATAGGTTATATGTACTAGAGTTTTTGTTTTTTGTTTTTTTTATTTTATCTTTTTGAGACAAGGTCTCACTGTGCAGTTCAGGCTGGCCTTGAGCTCAGTTTTGTAGCCCAGGCTGGTCTTGAACTCGCACCGATCCTCCTGCCTCAGCCTCCCGAGTGAGTTTTTGGTTTTTCAATCCAACGTGTCGGACTGTGTCTTTGGTTGAAAAGTTATGACCATGTACATTCAAAGTTATTACTTAAAGTTATTTGTTGTATCCTGTAGCTGAAATACTTTTCCATTGTTGGTTCATTCATGTTTTTTTTGTTTTGTTTTGTTTTGTTTTTTTCACTAAAAATAATCAGGTGTATCTTTTCTTTTGTGCTCTTTGGGGATGTTGGCGCCTGTGTCTAACTAGGATTCATTTGAATCCTTTCTTAAATGCTGATTTGGTGGTCATGAATTTCTTCAGGTTCTTTTTCATACAGAAACTCTTTATCATGCCATCTAACTTTCAAAGTTAATTTTTCAGAAATAATCACAAATTCTGGAGAGGATGCATGGGAAAAGGAACACTTCTCCACTGCTGGTGGGAATGTAGACTGGTACTATTAGAGAAATCAGTTTGGAAGTTCCTCAAAAATTACAACTGGAAATTCATTCAAACCAGCTATTCCCCTTCTGCACATTCTCACAAAAGAACTGAAAACATCATACAATATTGATATATGTGCACCCATGTTTACAGCAGCATAATTTGTCATAGTCAAAGCTCAGAAGCAAAAAAGTCCATCATCTGAGGAACAGATGAAAAAGATGTGATATTACTATACAGTGGAGTATTATTCACCTATCATGAAAGACAAACTTGCATCCTTCATAGGCAAGTGGATGCAACTAGAGGCTACTCTCAAATAAATCAGAACCACATATGTAAACACTGTACTGTCTACCCACTGTAAGAACCTGAAAGAAAAAAGTGAAATCTTACAGGTAAACAGATGCAATAAAACAAAAATAAACAGAACTTAAAGATTAAACATTGAAGAGGAGAAAAAGGAGAGAAGACAAAAAAGGGTCAGAGAAAAACATACAAGTATATAATACAGCATGGCTGAGGTGATTGTACTAAGAATTTCCATCAGTTTTTTTTTAAATAGCAGTTAATCTGCAGAATTTTCACCTTCACTAACTCTGTAGCTGATATCTGTTATCTGAGCAACTATATCACGGACAGCAATGTACAATACAAAGGTCATCCGTGAATGTCTGTCATCATGGTCTTCTAATTGTGTACCATTTCTAATGTCATAACAATTATTACTATACTCTCTTTAAACTATTTTTTTAAAAGTAAGAGAAGAAATAAAAGAGAGATAAAAGCAAGTTTGATATTTCCCGAAAACAACAGGTAATATTCAATGAAATGTTGAATCTTACATAACTATCTGTTAAGCTGAGCAACGGATTTGTTGATAAAAATAGACCTATCTATCATTATTAATTGTTTATTCTTGTTTTGATAATCTGCAACATGTGTATTATTATATGTTACCCTGTTTCTGTCTTTGTTCCTGGTTCTTTTTATTGCTTTTGTTATTACACTTCAAAATAAAGCAAAATAGCTCTTTTCCGGCTTGAAGCATGGAGGGTGTAGAAGAGAAGAAAAAGAAGGTTTCTACTGTGCCAGAAACCCTTAAGAAAAAACTAAAGTATTTTGTAGAGTTGAAGATAAAGCACCTGAGAAAGAAGTTTGCACAGAAGACGCTTCACAAGGCAAGGTGGAAGCTCATCCATGAAAAAGCCAGGCACTATCATAAGGAGTACAGACAGATGTACAGAACTGAGATACGAATAGCTAGGATGGCGAGAAAAGCTGGCAACTCCTATGTCCCTGCCAAACCCCAAATGGCATTTGTCATCTGGATCAGGGGTATCAGTGATGTGAGCCCAAAGGTCTGCAAGGTGCTGCAGCTTCTTCATCTTCACCAAATCTTCAATGGCACCTTCATTAAGCTCAACAAGGCTTCGATTAACATGCTGAGAATTGTGGAGCCATACACTGCATGGGGGTACCCAAACCTGAAGTCAGTAAATGAACTAATATACAAGCGTGGCTATGGCAAAATCAATTAAGAAGCGAATTGCCTTGACAGATAATTCATTGATTGCTCGAGCACTTGGTAAATACGGCATCATCTGCATGGAGGATCTGATCCATGAGATCTACACTGTAGGGAAACGTTTCAAAGAGGCAAATAACTTCCTGTGGACGTTCAAGTTATCATCTCCACGAGGTGGAATGAAGAAAAAGACCACCCATTTTGTGGAAGGTGGAGATGCTGGAAATAGGGAAGACCAGATCAACAGGCTTATCAGAAGGATGAACTAAGGTATCTACCATGGTGTTTTTATGATTTGGTCAGTTAATAAAGTATCTGCTTCCAAATTGAAAAAATAAATAAATAATTTTTTAAAGTTATACATATAGTACAGAAGTTCAAAGCAAGAAAAACTTTAAGAATCATAGTTCCATTGTATATTTACATTATCAAATCTGTTGCTCTGATTGATAGATACCGGTATGCAAGACTGTTCAAACAATTAAAATGTATGCTTACATTCAACAAGCCTTAATTTTTATCCTTGTGTACTCTCACTTTTTATTTTTTAAATCTACCTTATTTTTTATTAATTTTAATGGAAAGAAATAGCACTGAGAGTTTCACAACAGATTAGTAGGATAATTCCAATACTTAAAACATTGTACATTGTTGCCTTCACAGTATTTCTTCAGAGTATAAGATGTAGATTTGATATTTTATATAAACACTATTAGTACAAATCTTTCGTCTCTGTGAACTAAGAATGTGCCTGTATATATAGTCAAATAGTCTATAATAGCAGTGGATTATCAGCACAACTGACAATGTCAGAAGCTGTTGACTTGAGCCCTTTATAGCTCAGCATATTAATATGGCATTACTTTTTAATACCTGATAATTACACTTTTCTGCTGGATGGTTAAGACCAAGGTAAAGCAGAGAGACTTTCTGTTCCTCACCACCCACCAGACCAATTCCACATCCTCCATGCTGATGATTAGGAAAGACTTTCAGCTTCACACACTTGCCATAAAAACCTCCACCTCCTGTGGACCCATCCATCACAGGCCATGGCACATGGGAGACTTCCTGCTCCTTGCTGCCTGCCAGACCGACCTTCACCTACTCTGCATCCATTTGAGGCCCACCTTGTATGTAGTTCAGTTTCATGGAATGCAGCAGGAAGAAGCTAAAAAACAGCAGCCTGAACCAAGCTGGTTGTATCTGGATGAGTTCAAAGTTGGTAGATCTAGACCTGATAAACAGAGACACTTTGCTGGACCCAGATTCCAACAAGTGTATTCTCTCTTTTTCTATTGATCTATAGAGGAGGCAACTAGGTGAACTAGTCTGCCTGGAAGACACCAGGTAAATCAAGCGAAGATAACTAGACAGAACTTACATGAACTAAATCAAATACAAGTTCCCAATTTAAGTCTCCTGTGCTACACAGACAGAACGTTTGGTTTTACTGCATGAAACACAAACTCAGTTACAAATGTTTGTCCGCTGATAAGTATCTCTACCCATTATTAGTGTTCCTAACTGTAGTTCTCTAAATATAGAACTATAACTGCCTTAACTATATAATCTCTTTTGGGTAAGAATCATGTTAAGGTATAATTGTACCAAGCGCTACACCAAAGGTCAGAGGACAGTGCTATACAAAATGACAAAGAGAAGAACAAAAATGCAATCTCAGGCCACAAGCCCACCCAGAAAAAATGCAGGTGACACTAGCATAGAAGAAAATGAGGAGTCCCGACCGAGTCCCAGCTGGGGGCAGAGTCCGCGCCCCTCTGCCCCGCCTCTGCGTTCCTGCGACTAATTTCCTGTTCCACTCCGGACCGAGTCCCAGCTGGTAGCAGAGCCCGCGCGTCCGCCGCGGGTAAGCTGCCTCCACCCCTCTGCCCTGCCTCTGCGTTCCTGCGACTAACTTCCTGTTCCAGTCCCGACCAAGTCCCATCAGGTAGCAGAGCCCGCGTGCCGGCTGTGTCAGAATCCATGGCCTGCCTTCCCCTCCCCCCCTTTCTCTTTTGAACCCCTCCAGCCCAAGCTCCAGCACCGAACCCATCAAACATCTTGCCTGGCAACCGATCTGATCCACGGGCATACCAGGACTACTCAATCCCAAAGCTCCACCTCCACCTACAGACCACATCTGCCGGGATTCACAGAAGCTAGCAGCCAGAGCTCCAGCACAGATTCAGGAACCTCTGTAGAGGAACCAGCTTGGAGTCTCCAGACCAAATGCCCATAGACACAGCATAACGCCACCAAAGTGCAGAGGCCGCTTCCATATAAAATGATAACAGCAAGGAGAAGGAGGCAATCTCAGGGCCCGTGCCCACCCAAACCAAATACAGAAGACACTATCATGGAAGAAAACAGGAACCATACAGATGAAACCACTGAATTGGTAACATCTGAGGCAGACACACAAGTGCAGAAACTTATAGATCAACTGAGATCAGAGATAACATCTAAAGTAAAAAAAGAAATACATGAAGTGGAAAAACGGCTGGAGAAACATATAGAGGACATTAGAGCAGAACTAATATCTAAAGTTGACAAAGACATGTCTAAATCAATACCATCCAAACTAGGGGAACAACTACACAAAAGTAGAAAGGAGAACGGAACAGAAATAATCTCTGTATTAGAGAGAGAAAGGATAACCATTATGACAGACTTCAATACTATTAAAGAAGACATCGATAAAAAATTAGAGGAGAATAGAAAAATGATGGACTCCCTGACGGAGCAATATAGGAAAAACATAGATCGCATGAAACAATTTCAAAGAGATATACAAGACAATAAAACCTCGATCACAAGTTGGCAGAGCCGAATAAACGAAAATGAAGATAGAGTTTCGAACCTTGAAGACACAGTTGCAGCCAGTGAAAGAGTAAGAAAGGATCTTTTAAAAACAACCAGAATGCAGGAAAAAATAATTCATCATCTACAAGACGATGCGAAAATGAACAACGTGAGATGAATGGTAATCAATGAGAAAGAAGGAGTCAATACAAATGATATAAAAAGAATATGGGCAGAAGTAATAGCAGAAAACTTCCCAAATCTGAGAAAACAATCAGACATTCAGGTAACTGAAGCCTACAGAACCCCAAATAACATCAACCCAACTAAAAACACGCCAAGACATATAATAGTCAAGATACCAGAAATCCAGCTGAAGAAT
>PVJA010034943.1:0-22167 GCA_004027025.1 Myocastor coypus
AGATTTCTTATATTCCACACCCCATTTTCCCTACTAACACCCTAACCTCATGCACTGTATCTGTTACAATGAATGAACAAATATTGGTATATTACTAACTAAAAACCCATTGCTTATTCAAGTTGTCTTTCTTTGTGCTAATATCCTCCTCAAGATACCATGTTGAACAATCTCCATTAAGTTTTGGTTTAAACTGCACACTGCCTATTGTTCTATCAGCAGCAGCGTTTCCTTATGAGTTGCATGGTGGTGCCTACATAGACAATCCACAGTTGACTTGGCTTGATCTTTTGGGACACAGCTTTCCAGTTACCTGTTAAGCTTGAGCTTTCAGAACCCAGTGGATTTCGTAGCACTGAGCTTTCCCTTGTAGCCCTAGTCTGAATCCCTTGAGAATTTCTGTCTTGTTCTCACTCTTTTTACTCTTTCCCCTTTCCTTGCCCCTCTCTCATTTCCTTCTTTTCTCTTTTATTGACTTGTGCTATACATTAAGCAATAATAGCTTTGCAAAATCACACTTTCTAAGCATTTCTACGGTTTTTGAAACAAATGAATCGCTCCGCCAGCTAGTTTGACCAGAAATCATTCTATTTATTTTCTTTAATATTTAAAAAAAATATGTATTTATTTTTTCGGTACTGTATCTCACTACATGGCTCAGACTCATAGGCGTACATCGTCACACCCTGTTTCTGTGACCGGCACAGCCTGCCTGTGGTTCTAGGGCTGACACTACTGGGAACAGAATGTAGGTCCTTGCACTTTCCTTGCAGGCCCTTAGACCGTTGAACTATGTCCCCAGCTCCTCCTATTTATTTTCTAACGAGGGACAAGATTTTTAATTTGGCCTGGTACTTGGCATCTGGAGAAGCTACCTGGAAAATGAAGACAATGCCAATCCGTAACACCCACAGCATGGAATAATGTGGACGAGGAGCGAAAGCAGTACAAATGGCCAAGGCTGGCGAACTCCAATCAGATGTCCATCAATATTCACTTAAATCGTAATTGTCTAGTGTGCACTTTGCAGGATCTTCTTTTAAGAAGGAAAACAGCATACAAAGTTGTTTAACTAATATGAATTCCCCCAGTTCTGTCCATCACAAAATGCATAACCACACTTTAACTCAAGATGACATGAGCAGCATTGCTGCCTCACACTGATACTCTTTCAACCAAGAGTGAAGAAATTAAATTTGCCAGCTTAGTTTAATCAGAGCATTATGTTACCCATCAAGCACAATTTCTCTTCTTTTCTTCACACTACTGGAAATTAGCTCCTAGCATCCTTTGAATGATCCTATGTTTGGAAACGCTGGTGTCAAGGTACAATTGGAGCTCTGGAGAGAAAGAAGTCGTGCTTGCTGGCCTCGTTCCTCTTAGCGGTGCTGGCTGGGCCAGCAACTTCCCTTGCTTGCTGCTCCTTGTCCTACAAGACCGCCTTCTGAAAGTGTTGAGGCAGTTCTTATTCTGTGCCGCTGTGGCTACTGATTAGGTTTAGAGTTTTTAGAGGATTCTGTTCAGACTAGTACAGAGAGTTTCACACAAATTCATTTTGCCCTTGACAAATGGCTCAGGTCTCATATCAGATTAGGAAGTCCTGGATCACCGAAGCAAATGTGCTCTTTTATGGCTTATCAGTGGTTCTGACCAGCTTTGGTAAGTGTATCTTGTAGAATCAGCTGTTATTTAAATGTCGTCTACTCCAGGTTTTATTTTATCTTATACAATCATGCCTTAGAAGAGTGTGTGCCCATTTTTCTTCACAATTACTATCCAGGTCTCCCCCATGTGCTGTCTCCTAATCCTCTGTGCTCTGAGTTGAGACATAAATTACCAGTTAAATCCATAGTTGTGAATCTAGGCTACTCGTGGCAATGGTGCCTAAGTGGCTGTGGGAAGAGGTCACATGGGAAATGTGCACATGTGCATCTTTCAAATCCCTCCGCACGGGTGCTACCTGCTCCTTGCATGCATGAGCATTTTGTGCCCCAGCCACTTGCAGATGCCTAGTACGCTGCCCTGCTTCCCTGCTCCTCGTTCACAGGTCTCCATCCTTTATATGTGTTCATCTCCACTACCAGTGCTAAACTCCTTAAAGCATGGCTTCTCATCCTTGCCTGCCTCCATCCAACAGCAAAGCAAAACACAGTAGTGCTTGTCAGGTTTAGCAAGTGCTTTAGGATAGAAGAGAGAGAGGGAGCTAGAGGGAAGGTCCATTTTGGTGAGTGGAGAAGCCAGTCCAGAAAAGCTCTTCCACACACAAATGAATGATAAGAAAGAGTAATGCGACCAAAGGAAAAGGAAAAGAGGGAGGACAAAGGTACAGACACAAGCAAGCGCAAGGACAGCCTGGCTCGTGAGGCACTGTTGAGTGGAAGGAGTGAGGTTTGATCAGCCCACCAGGAAGTCAAATGGGAAACCCACATCCACATCCACGTCATCTGCCTCTACTGATGTCCATTCGCCCTGCTCATCATTGTTTATATTCCTGCTGCATTTTGGACTGTTGTTAGTCATTTGTGCTTTACGTAATCCCTCAACCATTTTTCTTTGGTCCTTCCTTGGCTTCCTCACAAGTAACCTCATGAGCGCTCACTCAGAACTTTTAACCCAGGCAGTCTCTAGGTGAGCTACTTTCAGTCCCTCTGATATGCTGATGTTTAAAGCAACAGTTATTCCCTCCTTTGGAAGTCAGATCTTATTCAACAGTGTTTTCTCAAGTGGTCACAGCAGCAAATTTTTCATAATTTTCCAAGTGCTATAAAAAGTAACTTAAGGGCACGAAGTGAATTCCCACGATGGAGCTGTCCTGTCACTGCGAATTGCTGCGATCAGCTTTGAAGTGATATTTCTTTCCACACTGTCTGTCAGCAGCTATGGAAGGTTTGTTTTAGAATCAAAAATGTGCAAGATTAGTTGATCGGCATCCAAGGCGTTCAAGCATCTTTTGGTGTTGTTTTTGGATGTGATCCCTGTCCACTTGTTCAGCTGTGTGGTACTTTTATGTTTATCTATCCTGAAAGTCTATAGCCAAACGTAGTTTTCACATGTCCTTTTTTTTTTTTTTTACCCTTCACTTACTGGAGAATAATTGTAGAAGAAAAATATTTTTTATTTCTTCTTAGGCTATTAACCTCACATAACTAATTTTTAACAAGTCATGTACTTTCTACATGTTTAACTCTACGTATTTAAATCTAAAAACTTTGATACAGATGACCTGAAAATGATGCATATTTTCCCCTATCTACTCATATATATCTAGGCCTTTTGTTTTTCTTTGGTATCTTCCAGACTGGGAAAAATGTACTACTTGTAAGCAGATGATTTAATTTGGATAAATGCCTTTTTTTATCCCCCCTTCCCATGATTTATTGCTTAAAATCATGAGAAACATCCCGATAGAGATGCTGTTTTTCAGCTTTGACACAGCTTTGGATGTTGACCTCACAAACTAAAGAAGATTTATCTCATGTGATTCAGTGAGGGAATTAATAATATCAGCAGTTAAACCCTTCTAAGACACCATCAGGAAAAAGGAACTGTGGTCATTCTGCTTCTTGTTAAGAGCAGCTGGAAATTTAAAAAGCAGACACTTACTGAGGAGGAGGAGGAGGAGGAAATAAAAGTGATCAAACAGAAATGTCTCCTCCTGCCGTTAAATATGGACTGATGATGCTACAAAGTTGATAAAATCAAGCCTTAGAAGCCTTTTCTTGATGAGCGTATGTGCATGTACTTACCTTTATTGGTCTTCAAATATGAATATTCTTGTGTATTTAATCTCTTTCGGGAGAACATACCTAGATCAAAATATTTTTGTTAAATACTCGCCTTATAGCAAAGCCTACTTAGGATGTCATGTTTGCTATGGCTTTGTTGAGCCTCACATAAAGTTATCCACTGCGTGAATTCCACTGGTGGGAGGCAGGCTCTTACCATGCCTTCTGCACATGGGCTCCACTCATGTGCCCGGAAGCAGAGATGATTCCCATCTAAGGCTGTGCTTAGAAAATGACCCTCTGTGGTCCCAAAGACCGGGAAGGCTGCCAAAGTGACCACTGAGTGTCTTGACTGTGAGGAAGCAGCTCAAAGAGGTAGTGATTCTAAAATAAGATGTGTGCCTGGCCAGCTCATAGGCTGTGAAGCCATGAAATGCTCCGTCTGCCTATCAGAAGCAAGGGAAAGGAAGATGGATTTTCCCTGAGCTCTTTGCTATTTTTTGAGTCTTGAATGTTTCTTGAAAGCACATGTTTTGAAGATCTGGTCTCAAAGGGCATGACTGGGGGGTGGGGGTGATGGAGTGTATAGCAAGTGAGGTATAGTGGGAGGTCTGAAGGACTTGTGGGTGCCGGCCTCCACTGTTTCTTCTGCTTCTTGGCCATGAGGTAAGCAGTTTGCTGCACCACACCCTCTTGCCATCTGGCCTTGATCCACCCACAACTTGGGCTAAATCAAACCCTTTATCTCAAAAAGTTAGTTACTTTGGGTATTTTATTGTCATGTAAAATTGACTAATATTCACCAACTTGGGGCAGTGAATTTTAGAAGCAAAATTATAGTGACCCTTGGCATCACATATTACATTTTTTTCCAAACTTTTCATTCTGGCTTATGAAATTCCAAGGGATATTGGCTATGCTAAAAATTGATAGGATGTATTTCTATCTTCTTTTTGGTGTTGGCTCCTTAGTTTCCCCTGAATCTGTAGCCAAAAGTAGAGATATACCTTTTGCTTCCCAATTGCTTTGAGGATCAAAGTGTCACAGTTGCCCAAGATGGGAAGGAATATCAAAGATCACCTAGTGGAACAACCTCAGTATTCATGTGAAAAAAAAAAAAAAAAAACAGAGAGAATGACTTGTACAGGAACACCATGTTGTATGTTATGAGTTGGTGCCGAAAGAAACGAGAAGGCCCAATGAAGGTAGCTCAGAGGATTCACTGAGATTCTCAGTGAGCCAAGAACCCCAAAAGCAACTCAGCTTTATTTCAGGCTAGTGAACATGATCTCGTGCATAATTACATTAGTAAACGAGCACCATGTGCATAGGCATGAATGTGACCATGATCTCTATTGACTTCCACCTTTTCCTTATTACTAGGTTCATACAGATGTTAATTGTTAACATTCCAAGCAAGGGAGGAAGCAACAAACAGGGAGCCAGCAGGGGAAGCTGCTATCTGTCACCTGGAGTCCCAGCTTCCCGGGATTTTCAGTAACAGACGACAGCTGTCCCTGAGCTTTGTTCATTGCACTCCGTTTCTTGAGATGTTAATTAGGCTACAACCCAGAACATAGTTTGTCAAAACCCACATTTTATGATTCATGGACCAGTGTTCTCAGTAATGTAACTTGCTAACTAAACCCCATTTCTGTCCAGCCATGCCTTCCTCTTCACCAAAAGTGTCTTCACTCTGTCTTCCAGAATCTCCCACACAGTGCTTACTTCCTCTTATCCATTCCTTTTAGAGACAGTTCAAGAATTATTATTGTGAAAGATCTCTCAGAGACCTTTCCAGCTTGGGGATTCACAGTGTCATCTGAAGCTCCCCTTTAAGGAAGGATGGAAAACTCAGTGTGCGCTCCTAGTAGAGGCTCAGTGTAGATAGCTACTGGCTGGATGGTAAGTGATCCCTAAGTAACTCAGGTGTCCCACTAAGGCCACTGTTATCTGAAGCAAAGGTGATTCTGTGAATCACAGGGCAACCCACAGATACATCTGCTAGCTCCTTTTAAAAATCCTTACTAAAGTAAAAGTCCCACATAGAAAAGCCAGAAAAAGGAAGGGCTCAAGGTCAACTCTACAGTCAATTATACAGCCCGCCTAATCTTTTCCCTTCCTAGTTTATGTTCACCATAATCAATTTGAAAAATGTAACTATGTAAAAGATCCAAGGCTAGTCCCAGAAGTATAAAAACATAGCTTGGAAATCTGACTATGGTATTTAATGTCTCAAAAACTTGGTGAAAATCTTACTAACAATCTCAGCTTCAGTCTTTTTGCCTGTTAAGTATAAATGACAACACTTGCCCATATGTAGGCCATTTTAGACATATTTAATTATTTCTTTAAGATTTCCTTCACTGCTGGGCTGTCAGCTATTCACTAGAGTAGTCTGTGGATAAGTCTTTTCCCCACAACTTAGGACTTGTGCTCTATTCATTAATCGGCTGATCTAGAGACAGTGAGAAACTTAGAGCTAAAATGAACTATTGTTCTTCTTCTTAGGATCTTTCATGTTGCTATTCTGGCTCCCTAGAATGTGCTGCTTGCTCATTTTGATTCCCTTTCTCTACATCACTGAGAAGGAAGTGAGAGGGGAAAAATAAACTCCACAGAGAGCCAGTGAAGACCAACGACTAACCATGCTCATAAGGGAATAACTTGGAAAGTTCACAATAGATTGTTCTATAGTCTCAGCACCTGAAACACAAAGCAGCTGGGTCTGAGCTTTCCACAGGTCTGGCCTACGTCCCTTGATGAATATCAGCCGGTAATCAGCAGCAGCAGGTGATCCTCTCTGCCTATCACAATTGACCACTTTTCTTCCATAATATTCTTTTTTTTTTTTTTTTTTTTTTTGATATATTACTGTGGTTAGCAGGAAAGCTAACCTATACTCATAATAGGAGTATATGAGCTATGAGCTCTGGCTTCTGGCTGAAGACCCAGCACGTCTGAGGAGCATCTGGGTAACCCCAATGTTTCCTTATTTTAAGGCCCCTGTCACAGTGGTCTCTTGAGAGGCAGAAAAGAGAGCAGGGCCTTTAGAGATCAGATAAGTCTGATTTCAAATGCTCCTATGGTTGTCAATAAGGCAGGGAAGCAAAATAACAAATACTCATATGTGTGCATAATGGCTAGATGTAGAGAATTACACAGATGAGAAAACTGAGTGTGAAAGATAGGAAGTTTTCCTTCAAGTTTCTGAGACAGGAAGTTGCACATTGACACCTCCTTACTGTATCATTGGGATAATAATAATCCCTTCTTCAGAAGACGCTGTGTTGAGTTGGTAAGAAAATATATGTGTAATTATTGAGTATAGAGTCTCACTATAATAAGTGTTCAATAAAGGTGAGTTTCTACTTATTTTCTTCCCCTCATTCTCTTTTTCATAAATTAACCTGAAATGAAAAGTAGCAAAATTCAACTTCCGTGTGTAATTATTTTCCTGAAGTGCATCCTCTCAACTCATATCCATCTTTCAGATTGCTTGTTGCACACACATCTCCTGTTAACACAAATTGAAGAGTAACATGACCTTCGTTTGCTGACAGAGAACTGAGTAAGCAGAACACAGTGATGAATGTCTCAATTCAGGGAGGAATTGAATGTGCCCGTGGGGTAGGTGGCTCTGCCACCTGTATTGACCATGCATCAACCCTGAAAATTAACTAATCTTCACTGCTGCCATTGCAATGGAAACTAGTGCCTGTCCATTGACAATCACCTTCAGAGGGAGGCGTGAAGGTCTACTACAGTCCATGTGGTGGATTCACCTCTATAATCATGTTAATGTTTGGGGTATTCTAACACTCTCACTTGGAGAATGTGGGAAGGCTTTATATTGCATGAATGGATTGTGCATGTATTATTGGTTTCTTGAAAAAGAGCAGAAGTTAATGACATGATAGGAAAATATAGTTATTTCCAAATTTGAGAGTCCCTATCATGTTTCACATCCAACCTTACGCATCATCAGGCATGTTTAATATAAAAGTAATGGGGTGGACCCTTGCATTTATAGGTCCAGTGGACTGTAGTTCTCCATATTTGAAATTTCAAAAGGATTATCACTCCCTGAAAAGGATAGGTCATATTGTCATCTCCAAATTAGTTGTTCGGTTACCAGATATAATCCTGTAATATATGTGATGTAACAACCATTGTTGAGTATCTATCATTTTGTTTAGTGAAATTCTACATCATTTCTAATGTGTTTAATTGCTGCTATTTTCTGTATTCCATTTAAAAATAAAAATAGTTAAAATGACAGGTCATTTAATTTAAAAGAATGATTAATGTATGCAAAAACTGGTTCCTACCAACAAGTTTTTTGTTTGACTCTCTTGTCAAAGATATCAACACTACTCTAGCCTTTGATATTAAATCTATTAATCTAAACTATACTTATCAGTATATAGATGAGCCTAGCACTAAGTCAAAGTTTGTAAGATTTTCTTATATCATACAGAGCAGTATTTGTACATTTAAATGTAAAAATAAATGATTAATACATGTTTTTAAAATTAGTATACCTAGTTTATACAATTATGTATTTTTAATGGTGTATCAGTAAAGAGGACAGAAACTATCTTATGGGTGCCTAATGTGCAGTTAAAACTCAATAAGAATTTGTTAGAATTCTGCTAAATAAGAAAAAAATATAGCGAGTTTGAGACCAGCCTTGGGGACAAAAGTTAGCTCAAGGCCAGCCTGAACTGCAGTGAGACCCTGTCTCAAAAAGACAAAAAAAAAAAAAAAAAAGGAAGTAAAGAAAAAGAAAAAATATGACATGTTGGTGTTATTTCTCTTGTAAGGGCCAAATATAACAGCAGAGTCAAGTGAATGCCTAGATTTCTGACTTGCATGTCTTTTGATGGACGATTTTGTAAAAGAGTATATGCAAAGGAAATTAGCTTATGAAGTTAACTCATATATATATATATATATATATATATACATATATATATATATATATATATATATATATATATATATGAGTTACTAAAAGAATAAATACATGAAAAACCAACTTAAATGGAAGAAAGACGCATTTCATCTGAGGGACTATGGAGAAATGAACAGCAGTGTTTCCTAGGCCCCTGAATCGTTAGGTGGAGGCTCAGAAGTCCTGAGCACAAACGTAGATTCGTGAGCTTTCAGGATGTAGGTAGTAGACAAACCAAGCAAACGAGGTCCATCAGAGTATTTAGGGTGAGAAATGGAGGGGCCATTCACAGTACTTCAAGGCAGAGGAAAAGATGCCCACAGAAAAGATATGAAGAAACAGCTGGAGCAACGGAGGAGAGTCGTGCAGGTGACCTGGAAGAAAGCAAGGGATGAGAGAAATTCACAAAGAGCCAGGTGGAAAGTAGGGTCAAGTGTCAAACACCAGTTGGAAGGTAAGAACAGAAGTAGTTTCATGTATTCAGCAATTTGGGGCTACTGGTGATTAAAAAAGAAAAACAAATAAATAAACAAACTAGGCTTAAAGAGTAGGAAAAATAGAAGTCTGATGGGATCACCAAGGAGAGAGGTGGGAAGAAGAGAGGACCTATGCATGATAAAATGTTCATTCTTTATTTGGATCACTTGGCTATTGAAAGAATCAGCTGGTGGCTGGTGGCTTTCCAAAAGCAGAGCCTGTATGACCACGTGCACCTAGAATAACACAATATGTAGACCAGAAAGATTATGTGTTATGAGATGACTTTGAAAGTCTTTTCCATTTCAAAACATTTATTGTTCTGATCTCTGCTTAATAAGTGCCCAAATATAATTTTTATGTTCTCAGGGTGATATCTATAGCCAAAGCATAAAATCAGTCTTCTCTTAACAAATTTAAGTTATAATTTAATTGGATTTTATAATCCTTTCAGGAAGTGTATTTCAGGGACAAAAATGTATACTCATATATATTGTATGATTGAACAGTGTTATTCATTATACTAATTTAATTTTTTAATTTATTTTTCTTCATATTTTAGTTTAGTTTCACAAACATTCCACTCTTTTACAAATAATTTCATAATCGGCCCCTCTGTTCAGTCAGTCCCCTATACTAAATGCCACTGGCCTTTTGGACTACTTTTTCATGCCTGCTTCTGGATTTTCTCAAAAAAGAATTACTAAATGACTAGAACATGATAGTAGAGGAGGTTTAGTGTGTGGCAATTCTAGTCTAAGCCCTTAGCATGCCCGTTACCCCCAGAGTCTTGGTTGGTTTATTGACTAAAGCAGAGGTAGTTCGCTACAAGTGGAGCAAGGGAAGCCACCACCTGGAAATGTTCGAGCAGGGGGACCCCTGGCCTCATTTGTGAGAAGTCCCAGGTCTCCCGGCACTCACCTCCAGTCTAGCTGTGGCGCGGAGTCAGAATTTATGGCTGCGTTGTAATTCTGTGTTGCAGCCTTTCATCTGAGATCTTCTGTTTGGAAAGTCTCTTCAAATGTTTTCTTAGCCTCAAGGGAAAAGTTTCTCCCAGAGATACCTCAATTTTGATCAAAAGCATTCACAAGTTTCCTTTTAGTTTTTTTCTCTACCAATTAAGGTCCCCTTAGCTGGGTAGATTAAAGCTCATAAAGTTGGTTTCACTGGTTTATTAGAAAACTCACTTTAGCTGGAAGAGTCAAAGTTTTCATATAGACAGACCCGAGGGAGCTAGGAAAAGGTTATTTTCCTCCCAAGAGTTGAAGTCCTATAATTTAATTTTCCTCTAGTTTTGACCAAGCTCAGAATTTTGCTGACTTTATTGTGTAACACAGCTTATCCATTTCAGTTAGAGTTAGTATCTGCTCCCATTGAGTTAGAAACTTCCAAATTGCTGCTATCATTTTAATTATTGTCCTGTCTATCTTTAAATCCTCTCTACAATTATGTTAAAGCATCATTTTTATTTATTTCTAACTAATGTTACTGGAAACATTCATCTTTGGTATAAGAGAGGATTTTCAGGAGACAACTCCTCAGTGTATATCTACATTGATCATAAGACTGTTCTAACTTCAAAAAAAATATGAAAACTATGTGCTCTGAAAATGGAAGAGACAGGCCCTAATGGTCATTCGACTTGACTGAGCCATCTTAAATTAGAGACTCACCATCATTTAATATTCATCCATCTATTCTCCATTAATCCATTCCACTCATAGTTATTGAGAACGGTATTAGCTTTTCAGCCCTTTTACCAGGCAGTGAACAGTGAAGACTATCTGGTGATAATTACATTTTGAATTTGAAACATTGAACCATTTATCATGTGTCTTAACCTAGTATATTTCTTAAAAGGATTCAACATTTTTCTGTAAGTCTTTCAAACTCAATTTGGGGGGGGGGGTGTGCGTGGTGTCTTCTCACATAGCCTCGGTTCTTCTGCTTGTGCTATTCCCTCACGTTCCTGAGCCCTGATCACCAGCTCTGTGTGTGTCTCTCACAGCATGTCATGCCACCTTCATCATACATGATTCAAGTGGAAAACACTCAAAAATAAGTAAGCTCAAAATCTTGAGACACACACGGAGTGTGAAGAGCACCCATTAGAAACTAAGAGACAGAGCCAGATTGGCTAGTGCAGCTTGCCTCCTGCCTATAATCCCTGCCATCTGAAAGGCTGAGGCAGAAGGATCCCAAGTTCTAGCCTAGTCCTGGCAACTTAGAGATCTATAAACCCAGTTCTAAAATTAAGAAAAAGAAAAGATCTGGGAATGTGGTTCAGTACAAAGGCATGGTTTAATTTCTCATTACATAAAACAGCAACCATAAGAAAAAATAAACCCTACAAATAGGAGTTTATGAAAGTGAAATTTGAATGTGCAACTTTAAGTGAATTGATTTGAATGATCAAAAATAAAAATTCATGTATTTTTATACATGAAAGTCAGCTTTGCTTTGCATCACTGTGACAGAATGCCTGAAAAGCAACTTTAAAAAGGAAATGTTCTTTTTGGCTGATGGTATCAGAGTTCTGTGGTCACTTAACTCCATTGCTTTAGGCCTGCGGTGAGGCAAAGGCATCATGGGAGAAAGTTGGCTGAAGAAAGTTCCTGCATGGGGACCAGGAGGCAGAGACAACCCAGAGAGCAGAGAAGAAGGCCTGGGAAGCAGATGCAGCCCTTAAGACCACCCCACAGGACTCACTCCCTACAAATAGCTCATCACCTATTCAATCACCTCCCGATAACACCATCAAATTATAGTGTGATCAGTGGATGGATCCAGTTTAAAGCTTGAGACCTGAAAATGCCACCACCTTTCTTCACTCCCACCTCTGAATACCTTGGAGATCAAGCCTCAATGCATAAGCCTTTCAGAGACACCTCATATCTGAGCCATAAGAGATAATTCAGATTTTTTAAAAATCCAGTTAGTTTGAAGGAATAAATATTCAGTGAGTCAATATTGTCAAAGAGAGACTTCATGAGTTGGATTGTAGAAACTAAAAATCACCAAGGCATGTGTATTAGGGTTCACTGAAGGAACAGACTTAGTATAAAATACATGTGATTACATGAAAGATATGCTAAGTAAGCTTACAGGATTGGAAGTGGTTGAGACCCATTGGTAGTCTACCAGATCAGACATATAAAAATACAGAGTGGTGGTTTGCATGCTGGAGAGCTTAAAGATCTTGTCAAGGTCCAAGGCCCAGAGCTCGCTGCAGAATCTGGTGGGCAGTTGTGTCAGAGAGCTGAAGAGTACACCTGAAGCCCAAAGGAACTGGAGACGAACAACCAAAAACATCACAAAGACTGGAGCAATAAAAGCAATGGCAAAGACCAGAGCTCCTCTGAAGGAGCAAATTACCTTTTCCTTTCCCTTTTTATTCCAGACAGTCAACGAGTCTGTTGACTGGTACATCCTATATGTTCAGTGGGTCCAGCTTCCTTAGTTTCTGGCTCCATGACACTGATCCACAGGCACACGCAGAGCTTTATTAATCTGCTAGGTGATTCTTACTTGGGTCAGACCAACATAATCACCCTTAATTATCCCAGCATAAAAAAGAGAACTGAAACTGTAAATGATTTTGAAGCGTAAGAAGTTCTGTTGTACATCAGTAGAGTTCTAGTGGGAGAAAATAGAGAAAACTATTCAGCATTTCCTAGAATCTAGACAAGATGTATCTATGCTCAGTAAAGGACAAAGAATGTCAAACTAGGTTAAATTTTATAAACTTTTTCATATATTATAGTGAAGTTAGAAAGCATCATGAGCAAAGTTTGCATTTCTGAGTGAAGAAGTGAAGTTTCACTGCACCTTTCCTGCATTACTCCAGGTCTGCATTCCGTTGTGACAAGGTTTCCTGTCTTTCTATGGTCGCTTTTCATTCAGTCATGCTAGACGCCAACTCATTTTAGTTTATTGCCGTTTTGTGCCATTCACTGTGCAAACCAAAAACAGAAATCCTCATCTTTGTAAAAAGACTTGTAATAAGTAAGAATAGTCATGGGACAAAGAATCAGCTTTACAGTAATTGCATGATATCCTAATCATAACTAACCTTTACGTGATATTGACTATCTACCAGGATCTCCAAAACATTCCCATGAGGCTGATACTAGTGTCCATTCCCATTCTTCAAAGGAAGAAATTGAGGTGAAAGAAAATGAGTCCCTGCTCCAGGTCATGCAGTGTTAGCTAGTTGATTGCAAAACAATAATGCTGAATCCCTAGCCTTAGAGATGGAATTATATTTTGGAGTTAACTATAGTAACACCTTTTCCTAGTTCATTTTTATTATGTCGAAATCCAAAGCTAATCTTAGAAATGTTAGTACACTTAGAAAAGTCACAGATTTTATTTAAAATACAGGAAAGAATTTCAATGAAATTATGACTAATAATATCCTTAATACATAAAATTGTCAAACAAATCACTAACAAAGAAGCCCCAGGAGTACAATAAATAAATGAAGACCTGACACACGTAATTGAGAGGAAGTCAAAAATGTTAAATCTTAGCAGCAAATACATGTAATTCAAATGATGAAATAACATTGTTAGCCTTTAAAGTTAGTGATTAAAAGCATAGCAAAATTCTGATAATAACACAATAAAAATATACTTCATACACTGTGGGAAAATAATTTGGTACCAAGTATTTGGAAATCAAGTTGACAAATATATTAGAAACCATGAAAATGTCCTTTGACTAATTTTACTTCCTATAGTCTATGCCCCCTCAAAATTCAAATTCCTGAAAAGGATTTATGTTTAAACTTGGCCATTTCAATGTTATTTGTAACAAGTTGGAAACAAATGAAAACTGGAGTAGTTGAAGAGTATTTAAAATTTACTTCATGGGAGATGTTTCAAAAAATAGAAATAGAAACTTAGAAAAACTGAAATAGCAGATAAATATAGTAGCAATATTATACCCTAAAACAAGTTCATATGTAATGAATCATGTTTAGGAAATTTAAAAGGCTGGCAAAAAAAAAAAAAAAAAATAGAATAGAAAAAGACTGTAAGTTGACAAACTATCTCTTGTCAATAATAGAGTTTTAAATATCCTTATGTATTTTCATGGTTTTCCATGATGAACAAGATTTCCTCTAGTTTAAGAAGCTATGAAAATTTATTTTTTAAAAAATAGAAAGATATAATTAAAACAATTTCTTCTAGGTTGGCGGAAGTGCTTCTACAAATGCCACTTCGCTGGGAAAGCCATGCATTTTTTTTTCTGTAGTAATTGAGGATTTATTATCATTTTACTTGAACATATTTAAATGCTCTACAGCATAACCAGAAAAGGCAACATCTCCAAAACTACCACTGAAGTGTGAAAAAGATTGCCAGAAAAATTTGTATCACGAGTTAGATCTGAAACTAGTCTAAGCAGGTGTTTGATGGGCTGTCACATCCGTGTTAACTGCATATACGTGGTGATAATTATAAATCCACCTTATCTTTTCCCCAAGGGGTTATCATGTTGATGGGGTGAGATCTAAAGGTGTGCCAGTCAGGGTATATCGATGTGCTTTGCTGTGGGTTCCGGTACGTGAATCCCTGTTTGTAGTCTCTCGGAGATAACCTTGCCCTGCAGGAGCATTTTCCCCATATATGCACGTGTTGCCACACTGAATGTGGAAAACTTACGTGAAAACGTCGTTGCCCATTTTATATGTTCCATCAGAGGCACTCACGTAGCCATCTGTGTGCCAGGTAACTTCTGCATTGTAGAATCCTGAATGTTTTCCCCAAAAGTATGCGATGAGGGAAGCAAAACCTTACCAGGCTGGGTGTTTTCACTCGCAGAGGCCTGTTGGTCCCTCTTAGTGATGTGTGCAGAAAGGTCTGAGGTCTTCGGATCTGAGTTTTGAGGTGCTAACTGCACTTGTCGTAGGTGCTCTAAATTTCAGTATGAGGAGGAGGAGGAGGAAGTTTTGAAAACAGGAGTCCCACTGAGCTTTGCAGAAGGAATAGCAGTGAGGTTGAAGTAGAATCAGAGGATATACACGTGGAGCTGCCCTTATGGGAAGTCTTTTCCAGTGCATGTGTTCTGCTGTTCCTTAGATGTATCCACATGTTGCTCAGGGGGGTTCAGGAGCTGGCATCAAGCAGACACAGAGGAGGACTCTGTCACTTCTGGGTCTTTCGTAGTCAGTAAACAGGACAGTAAAGAACTGACCAATGTACAAAGAAGTCTGGGGCAAATAAAACCTATGCAAAGCACATCTGTGGTTGTCTAAACATTAGTCCCATTGAAGATTTCTGGCTTTGATGCCCTAGTCCCAATTGCATAGTTGATTTTACCTTAGGTAAGCTCATGATTGGTATCTCTGCCTTTCTTAGAACCTTGGAAATATACAAGATGAGGTAGTAAAGAAAAGATACTTATTAAATGTAAATACAGCAGCTGCATCCCTGATGCGCTATTCTGGCAACCCTCTCTGGCAGGGAACCAGGAGGATGCAGGTGCTCCACGATCCTCCTTTCTGGTCACAGCAGTGAGACCTGAGGATGGACAGGCTCTGAAGGGAGACTTTTGTTGCCTGTTTTCTCTAGCAACTTGCTGGCTCACTTAGAAGAGCTGAATTTGCCTTTCAACTAATCAGAGTCCATGGGGCAGGGATTCTTTTTGTTTGGTAACCTAAGCATTAGAGGGGGAAAAAACTGCTGCAAAATAATAGGAAAACATGAAAAATGACTTCAGCAAAAAACATAAAAGAAAACCAGAGGAAAGCACACGCGGCCTCAGTCATTAAAAGGCACACTGCCGTTCCTAGCCCTGCCTGCTCCTACCCCTCCAAAAGTTTCTTTGTTGGAAGAGTTTCTTACTGAGGACTCTAAGCTATTCTCAGTGCACCAGTGTCTTTAACCGATCTGGAAAGAGAGGGCTTTCATAGGAGAGACAAATTGTCTATTTCATTTGCAGTTTTACACAACAGTTTTTCTGGGGCTTAATTTTGGCACCTGACTGTTTTAACCAGAGCTGGGGTAGTATTTGCTCAGTGAGAGCTTTCCACACTAGTATCTTCCCACAGTGGCCCTGGCAGCTGATAAAAGCAGGCTCACCCTGCGCAAATGCCACAGGTCCTGCCTCAAAGAAAATGACACATCCAGATGCCACCAAGAACTTGCATACTCCTGATGCATATTTTGCCTTCCATAAAATGGCTGTGTTCTACTCTGACAGTGTCTGTAGCCTCATAATGGAAGATATTGATTAGCGCACCGAAATGGGAGTAATCATGGGGGTTATTTGACTCAGTCTTTAGAAAAATCCGTTATTTACTCAAAAGCCGAAGAGAAAACTATTTCTAAAATGACAAACGTCTGTAAATTTTCAAAGTGGATTGTGATTTCACTCAGAAAAAAAAAAAAGTACAGGGCAGACTGAGAGCTGCTCTGCTTGAGAGTGTAGGGTGATCTAATTCTTAAAATAGAACTTCATTCTCACAAACAGTATGAATTTCTAGATAGGAGGAGAAATGGTTATTGCTTATAATAAAGAGCAGGCTGTTTGTCTTACTTGGCAGCTTTGGGGGGATGAAGCAATAGGTTTAATACTATGAAGAAGTGGGCTGTGAAGTCCCGGGATAAGTCTTATTTATTTAACATTTAATGCCCATGGTCTGTTAGGCATGAAGAGACTCACTCTGGAGCTATTATTTAATGCTGGAATAGTAAAATAATATGGCTAAGATTAGATCATGTTAAAAAGAACTGAAGGTGCAAGGCTCAAAAATGAATAAATGAACTTTGCTACTCTACAAAGTGCAATATACGTAGGGTCAGAGTTTGGGGTAAAAGCCAGCTTCCCCTTTGGGGTATTTCCTCAAGTCCATGGCTTGAGGAAATGGCCTGAGCTGTTTTTGTTTGTCTGTTTGTTTTGTTTGTTTGTTTGTTTGTTTAAACTTCTTAAATGTCAATTGTCCATCAAGGAATTTAAAGCCAAAAGGATTTGCTCAGAATAAGCAGGTGTCTTCTCCTTTGTTCCCCACTTCACAGAAACAGATCTAAGCAACACAGCTCATCAGGCTGAAGGCAACAGGGGAAGCTGGCACTGATAACTCAGTACTCTCTGCAATATGTGTCAATTTATACCTGCACATTTCAGGGTTGCTTTTATACAAATGTGAACAAATGTACCTCCCCCTTTTGGGCAGGGTGAATTCAGCGCCAAAAAGAATAACTCTATGGCCAGGATTCCTCATTTTTCAGTGGTCTCTTTGGCCCAGAGACTGTGTTTCCTTATTAGAGCCTCACGGATGTGTATCCAGTGACTTCGTGGTCATCATCCTTGGTGCCAATTTCCCACGGGGCTAATCTCCAAGGGAATCATTCTCAGTTCATTGGGAATACTGAAAGGATTCCCATAGAAAACAAAGGCATGGGCCGGCCAAATAGCTCAGTGGATTAAAGCAGGCATAGAGGCCCAGAATTTGATCCCAGGCCTGCTGTGCCAGACCTGCCCCCAGGGTGCACTGAGACGGCAACTGAGACTGGGAGTGGTGGCCCAATCTGTAATCCCAGCTCTCGGGAGGCTGGAAACAGGCAGATCTCTATGAGTCTGATCTAGTAGTGAGATCCTGAATACCCTGTAGATCCTTCCCTAAAATATAAAAAGAAAGAAAGAGAGAGAGAGAGAGAGAGAGAGAGAGAGAGAGAGAGAGAGAGAAGAAAAAGAAAAAGAAAAAAGAAAATAAAGGCTTAGGTCATGGCTTTGCACAGAAAGACCTGAGTCCAAGCCCTGTTTCTGCCTGTGACTATGTATGTGACCAGGAATGAGTGGCTCTGCTTCTTTAACCCTCTCAGCTTGCTTACACACACCCTTACATTGCTACGATGTTCCTTTGGGAAAAATTAAAGGAACCAATGACATAAAGAGCTCAGCCTGGGGGCTGGGGCAATAGCTCTGTGGCACAAGTGCCTGCCTGGCAAGTGCAAGGTTGTGAGTTTGAACCCCGGTCCCACAAAAAAAAGCAACAACAACAACAAAAAGAGCTCAGCCTGGCACATGAATAGACAATAAGTGATGGCTTTCATTTTACATCACTGACATCATTACCCTTTAGTTACTGTTCTTTGTCCATATTGTCTTCGTTACTTTTCACTCAGTGCTGGGACAAATACTCGACACTCAAAATGAAGGAAGGAAAGGTTTATTTAGCTCACAGTTACTGGAGGCTGCAGTCCATATTCAGCTGGCCCAAGGCTAAGTGCAACAGGGCAGAGAGCATCCAGTTCATAGCGGTGGAACAGCAACAAAAAGGCAATGGAGGCAGCCAAACAAAGAGGGCAGCCGAGCAACAGCGCTAGTCTGTCTCTCTGTCTCTCTTTAAATTACATCAGGCTCTCTGCCTTAGCCTATCCACCCCAGGCCACACCTATAATTCCCAGTAGTGCTCAGACTGATAATCTCATCAGTACTAAAACACATAACTCATGAGTCAAGTCTCAAACTATAAAAGTCCCTGCCTCATGATTGCATGAGGCTTTGCGGGGACAAGTAGACATAAACCATAACACACATCAAGGTCAGCATGGCACCCCAGGACTCTGTTAGGTTTGTACTTGTGTCTGAGGCCCGCGAGTGTTCCCCACTGTCCAGGTTGCTTGGCTGAGGCTCTTGCCCTGTAACCTGTGCTCAGTCTTAGCTTTGGTCTCCCTCTGCTCTTGTGCACAGGGCTGCTGGACTGTCCATAGTGGAGTCTGCCCAGTCACTCTGCACTAGCCACCTCTCTCTGCACAGCCAGCTGCTGCCACTTGTCCTCCATCTGTGTCAGCTCTGTGCCAGCCCCTAGTAAGTACACAGCACCTACTGATGCCCCAGAGAGCCAGCCAAATGGGCACTTCCTGCCCAGCTCTCTGCCTGGCTGCATGACTGATTCCAGGGTTCTTTCTGCTCCGTCCTAAACACTTTCCATCTCATCTCTGTATGGCACATCTGCTGTTTCCTTATTGCGGAAGATGGGTGTGAAGCAGTTGTCCCAATCACGGTGGTGGTGTTGGCAGGAGGTACAGTTACAGAGTAAGATATCTATGTCCTTTTTAAAGTTTATGGCAGTGCTGTGTATGGTCACTAGTATTTATGAGAGGAGTCGCACATCTATGTTAAAAAGAAGATTTTGTTCTGCATATCCTATGTATTCACAATTTTCCTCCTAGCTTCTGTTATTAGAAATAGGTATTAAGCCTGTCTGTATTATATCTATACCATCTGTATCTCAAATTATTCACATCTGGATTTTCTTCTCAGTTAATTACCATTCATGCACACATCTATTCATTTAGTCAGTCAGTCATTCTGGTAAGGGAGCAAGGCCTGGTGAATGAGAAGAGAGTAGGCAGCTTTTATCAGAATGTTGTGTACAGGGAGAAGGATGGCGGTGCCTGACGGCTACAGTCCACAAGGCAATTTGTGGAATTGCTGCGCTTTCTTCCAGTCACGGGCGTCTGACTTGCTGTGGAACATCTGGTTGGCGGTGTTGCACTTTGTGTCTGCGTTGACACGGCTTCTCCTCCTCCTCATACTTGGCTTTTACCTCAACCCTTGTTTTGTGCGAGCATGGCACTGAGGCCACAATGAAGACCAACTGTGACCCATGGCACCAGCGCTTGTCCCTGCTGTTACAGTGCCTTGTGACTTAAAACAGAAAGCTGAGTGCATCAAAAACTATTCAGTTGCCTCCAATTTTTTTTTTTTTTTTTTTTTTTTTTTTTTTTTTTTTTTTTTTTTTTTTTTTTTTTTTTTTTTTTTTTTTTTTTTTTAAGCCCTGCCTCTGTCTTCTTCTTATGTCCTAGTATTTATCCTAAGTTGCTTCTGGGCAACTACTCAGGGAATGCTCAGTAAGTCAGGGTGGTAGTCAAAAAGTCACAGGCACTGGGATTCAGAAGATAATCTGGGTTCTTGTCCAGCATTGACTGGCTCTGTGACATTCTGCTGGTTGCTCATGTTCATTCCATCTTTGTTTCCTGTTCTATAATTTGGGATAAAGCATTCACATAGTGTAATTCTCCCATGAAGGAGTGAATGATGAAATAACGTCTGCAAAGAAATTAACCCAGGGTGTTAAGTAGCCAGTAAACTCTGGTTCCTGCTCTCCCTGCAGCTCTCTAAGGCAGAGTCAGTGGAATTGTAAATACCTCCGTGGTTATGCAATTACTCTCCACCATTCTACTCTTTGATCAACTCTGCGACCTCCCTCTGGATCTATTTCGAAATTAAATTATGTCTTTATCTGTGGTATAATCTCCCTTGGAGAGAACGGTAAAACCTTAATGCTTAAAAACGTCATTTTCCTTAAAAGAACATAAAGTCCCCAAAATATCATTGTTAATTTTTGTCATTCAACACAATGTATTTTTATAACAAAATTAATATATTTCTATTGCTTTTCACAATAACATCAACTGTACAATTTTCTTGATTTTTAAAAAGCCCTGTGATTTTTTTTTTTTTGGGGGGGGGGGCATAGAACACAAGTTGATTTGTTGTCGATTTATTTAACTGTGTGCTAGCTTTAAAATTTTTCAGACTCATTTTTCATTTTTTCTGGAGATCAGTCTCATGGAATAAATGAGTCTTAACCCATCTGGAAGATAAGTTATCTCTGTCTCCTGCTTATTCCAAGTTAATGATGATTTTGGACCCAGCAGTTCAAGACCTTGTCATTCTCGTGGCTGGAGATGTACACATTCCACTAGTTTCCAGCTTGTGACTCACACAGACTGACTGCTGCTCACTGTCAACCTAGGAAATGCCATCTGTATTTATCATTCCCAGCTTTCAGAGCCACCGACCGGACACATCCACTCAACTTACTGTCTGTCGGTCATGTTCTTGCCACTTGGAATCGAACAATCTCAGTTGGAACTTCAAGATGCTAACACAAGTAACAGAGACAGACGCAGTAGCTTCATTAGATTATGTTCTCTAAGGAGAGTTTTCACAGAAAAAGAAGGTGAAGAGCAAGGAGCTGCTCAGGACTAGTCAGACCTTTCCCTGTAGCTTGTCGTTTGAAGTCAATGGCATGAAACATTTAGGACCAGACCTTGCTGTCACACAGGTTTAATCCCATCTTTGCCACTGGCCAGCTGCATGGTAAAGTGTTTTAGTTGCTTTCTTGTTGCTAGGGCAAAATATCCAACATCCACAAGGTAAAGGAGTAAAGGTTTATTCTGACTCACAGTCTGTAGAGGTTTCAGTCAGTACTTGGCTGTCTCTGAGCAGGGTAACCTGGCAGAGGAGAAAAACTCACAGCATGGAGGGTAGGAAACAGGGAAGGAGAAAGGAGCTAGATTCTCTCAGCTATGTTCACAGTGACCCACCCCTTCCCATTGGGCTATACCTCCCATCATTGCATTGAGCTATAAATCCATCAGTGGACTAATCCAGGGTTGGATATCACACACCCAAGACCCAGTCACTGTCCAAAAGTCCCACGTCTGAGCACATAAGGCTGCGGGGATAACTCAATACAAACCATAACAAGAAGTTATGTTTTAACAAATTTCTTTAAGTTCTATTATTTATAAAGGAGGTAGGCAATATCATTTGCTTTGCAGAAATAAAGGTAATGTTTATAAAATGTATGGGATAGTGCTTGCAAATGTACCATGGCTGCCACAGGACTTGGTGCTCACTACATCTTGGTCTCATTTTTTGTTTGTTTGTGTTTGGTTTTTTTGAGACAGGGTCTTGCTATATCCTTAATGCTGCTTTCAACTCATGATGTAGACCAAACTGACTTTAAACTGCTGGGAAGCTCCCTGTATCAGACTCCTTACTCCTGAATGCTGGGATCATAGGTGTGAGCCACCACACACCCAGCTTGGTCCCCTGTCCTTCCACCTGTCCTGAATGTTGACCCTCTCTAAAGATGCATGGATGGTGCTCCGTATCCTTTTTTCACCGTGCCCTTGCAATCTTCTGATTTTTTATTGTATATAATTCTTTATTTTCTGCTTCACCTGTCAGTTCTCTTGAACC